>LJSK01000128.1:0-29476 GCA_001299535.1 Leptomonas seymouri
CGGCAGCTGGGGCGTGCGCGTGGTCTGGTGCACCTTGCACGTAGTTGTTCGGAGGTGGTTTTTGGTGGTTTTGTTGTTGGATGTACCTGCGAAGCAGGCGTTTTGTGTTTTTGTGTTGGGATTTTTTTGTTTTGTGTATCTTGTAAGGTGTTGTGGTGCTACCTGATTTGTGCTTTTGGCTGTGTCTAAAGAATGAGAACTTATGTTTTTGCGAAGTCCTATTTGAAAATGTTTGGTATGTGCTTTGCTGTCCCGATGTTGACGGTGGTTTGACAGGGCCTTTAAGTGTTGGTCCTCTGCATCTCGGTCTATTGGGTGGTTTGCAAAGTATGTCTTAGAATGGTTGCTGTTTCTCCTATCTTTTATCCCTTCTACTCTGCCTTTCTTTGCCTCCTCCCCTTGTTCTTTTTTTTTTTGCAGAATTTGTTTTTTTTTTGGTTTCTAAGGTGACGTCGTGCTTTTTCCGCTGCACCTTCCTTTGTTCTCCCTATGGGTTTGGTGCAGCGTGATTTTGTGTTTTCCGTTTCTCTATATAGTGATTCTTTTGCTCGTTTATTTTGTGACGCTGTGAAGATCACGTTGTGCTAGATAGGGGAAACATCTTCCCGGGAGCCATTACTTAAGCGTGTGCTTTGTTCAGTTTGGTATGTGGGTTTTTTGCTTCTCTCATGTACTCGTTTCCGTAACAGCAACCAGTAAACGGTTACTCCCTTTTTTTTATATAAATACATCTATATATAGATGCATGTCGGGTGTTGGTCTTCTTTATATTCTCTTTCTATTTGCCTTGGTCGATCGCCTTTTCCGTTTTTTTTTTCTTTGTGCCTTGTAGTTAAGGGCGCACTATACTCTACTTCCTTTACGACACCAATGTCGGGTTCTCTCAACGCTGTCCTCGGCTTTTCTTCCTTTGTTTTCTTTTTTTTTTTAAATTTTTCGCTCCGTCTTGAGCACCCCGCTTTTGTCTTTTTTCTAGTGGTGGGGTGTTTTCCAGTGGTACACCAGCACAGAACAAGGACTTGAAGTTGGTGTACCTGTGAAGCGTGGAACAAAAGACAAGGACTGCGCTGAATCGTCGTTTTCGGTTGCTGGTAGTCTGCTGCTGTTGCTTGCTTTTCTTTGGGATAGTTGATAACACTGACACAGCTGCTTTACCTGTTCTCCCACCGTTATTCTTTCTTAAACAGTCTTCCTAACCAACGATTTTCACAGCGCTATCTGCCACTTCTGCAGTAGATAAGGATGAGCCGCTCCACGCGTTCCTCCATGTCGGAGAGCTGCCATTCTCTGGCGGACAGCATGGGCGAAGAAGAGTTTCTATCCGCAAGCCCCTTCAATCCAAAGCACCTTGAGCGCCACCGCGCGCATCGAGGCCCGTGTGTTAACAAAACCGCGTTTCAGCCCGAGTTTTTTCGCATCGACTCAATGGCGTATCGCGGACGTGGCATTGTGGAGGACAACGACCGTGTCGCTCCTGTTGCTTTCGCGCTTCCGAAAGGGCGGCCAGCGCAACCGCCCTGCCACCCGGGCTCTGCTGCCGGCGCCAAAAGTTCTGCCGATCGGAAGGGGGGCCGTCTGATGTCGAATCACATGCTGTTAGACACGGACCGGGTATCTAGTGCAACGCGACACCGCACCAACAACTGGGATGGTCACTGTCATGCCGATGGGCAGAGCATAAACCCTCCCTCCAACGTCCCTACCTTTTCCGCACCACCGCAGCTCATGTCGTCGATGCACTTCCCTCCTGCCCTGTCACTGCCCTTCACGCCCAGCCGCAACGGCGTGCTTCACAGTAGTTTGAATCCCAGATCGAACCGTCAGGACGTAACCTCAGCAGGGCGTGCAAATGCGCCGAAAGACGTGACGGTCGCCCCGCCTGCGTCCTCCGCAGCCACAGCATCCAGGGTGCACATGTCTACGAGCGCGACGACGATGGCCCCGCTTTCTCCAATCAAGCGTTCCACCGATTCTTTCAACCCATCTGCCGCCAGTGCGCCGCTTGGCGTGCGTCATCCGCACTCATCGCTGCCACCGCGTGTCCCTACCACTTCCATCATGGTCAAGGCCTCGCCGCGAGCAGGAAACGTTGACGTTGGGCGAGTGCAGCGCCAGGCCGGTCGGCTCGATCTGATTAATCTTGGCAATAGCAGTAACAATAGCAAGGGTAAGGATGCAGATCGTCAGAGTGCCCTTCACGGAGAGGGCCATAAGGAGGAGGGCTGGGTCGGCTTCATCGCCCCTTTATCCCCCGGGAGACCGTCAAGGGCCGAAGATGACGGCTCGCTTCCCTCATCTGCCTTACGTGGCACAGGGGCAGCGAACTCCTCTTCCTTGCAGTCGTCCGTGTCGGCGCTGCCGATGCTGAGCATGCAGGGCAGCATCAGCGACAACGGCAACAACAGCGTTTCTCCGCGGGTCGTAGTGCGGCAGCGGAACTCATCGCCGTCGCGTGCGAAAAATAGCTCCGCCATGGCAACGGGTACATCCGATGCCGGGGTATCGGGCGCAGCTGCGTGGGCAGGCTCAAATTCCCTGCAGGTGTCGGGGTCGAACGTCTCAGAGTCGAACCGGTCGAATTACTACTTCAGCGCTCCACTGCTCGGCGCACGCGTGAGGGCGAGTGACAGCAGCACTAGCAGCGCCAAGGAAGTAGCTTCTTTGGGACCTTCCTCAGTTGGTCGCAGCTCCGTGATGCTGGTGACCCCGAGCAACAGTAGTAATGTGAATGTGGGGGTGAGTGGGCGGACCCCTGCGAGCCCACAAGAGTCGATATCTAGCGCCTTCCAGGTATCGGTAGCCCCCAGTGTGGTGGATACACCATGGCGTTCATCTTACTCGTCTTCATGCACATCCTCCGCGTCCTCTACGCCTGCTGCGACGCCCACCGCCACATTACGCTTAATGAGCGACAAGACACCGACCCACCGTCTCGCAGCTGCTAAACGGCTCGCGGTGCCGCCGATATCCGTGCCGAATGATGGCGCCTGTTGTCAGGTCCCCGTCCCTCCTCAACCGCCGACGCGCAAGTCCCTGGTGCCCATGTGTGTGCCTGTGTACGACACCACTGTCCTCGAGGTCTTGCACCCATGCAACAATAGCAGGAGTTCCAGTATTGTAAGGCCAGGGTCGCCTGATGCGCGGCAGGACGGAGTTCCGACGAACTTGAAGACCACTAATGAAGAGTTTTTGAATATGGCAAGACATGCGCAGCGTCGCCGCTCGTTGCTGGACTCCGAGGTGAGCAGCATGAGTAACTCCGTTCGACGGCAGTATTACTGTCTGCCGTCTACTGAGGAGACGTCAATTCCCAACTTTGCGCGACGGGCTGGCGACTTGCACGTAAAGGCAAATGGCGCTCACAAGGCAGTCACCGGTGACACGGGGAGGGAGAGAACGAGCACCAAGCATAGCGATGATGACGATAATGATGATGTGGAATGGGTGCCCTTCTCCACCGATAAGTCGCCGTCTACCCGTAGCTGTTCCAAAAGGACGCCCGCCAGCACGTCACCTTCAGCCTCACCGCCCGCCAGCAGGCCTTCGTTCATACCCTCTGCTCCTCAGGGGGATCGACGCTCGTCCTCTGCAGTTCCACAGGATTACTTTTTGGACCTGTGTGCGAGCCTGCACAAGTCAGGTTGGTCTCCGCAGTCGGAGCGTTTAGTTACGCCCGTGCCATGCGAAACAGGCAGTGAAGCGAAGGGCACCGAGGAAGATAGGGAGCGACTGTTGCAGGACGCCTTGCGAGCTTTTAATCATCGGTGTAGAATGAAGCAGTTGAAAGACTGAGGAATAGGCGTTGTATGTGAGCTGGTGCGCGTGCCTACTGTTGTTGCATTCACCGCGGATGCTGCGCCCTATTTGGCTGCAGATGTGCAATAAATTGTCTGCACGGTGGCTGCGCTCACTCTGGAGAGTTTAAATGTAAAGGTTCTGTTGTGGTGTTGCCACTGCTACGGGCATAGTTCTACATTTTTCTTTTTCCCGTTTCTTCACCTAAGCGTTGCCGGTAATGTGCGTGTGCGTGTGTGGCTGGCTTGTGCTTTGAATATGCCTCGTTGCTTCCTTTTCTTTTTGTTTTATTCATTGATTTAGGTTGCCTCTGGCCTTCTCGTAGAGTCGTTGTAGTGTTGATGCGCTAATTTCTCCCTTTGGGTTTTGTTGTTCTCAATTCCATTTTTATAGTTGTTCCCCCCTCTCTCCATTTGTTCCTTTTTTGTCTGTATGCTTTTATCTGCTCCTGTCTGAGCATCTGGGTGCGCCATCTCATTGTTTTGTATATACACCCAGATGATTCTGCCCGCTCTCCGGGGGTGTTGTACACCACCCCTCGCTTTCCTTTCTTTTTATCTTTTTATCCTTTTTCTTTGTTTTATAGCCATCAGAAGGAAATAAAGGCGGTTTGTCTGAGCACTTCATATATATATACATATGCATATGTGAATGGGTTACCTGTTCGTCCTCCTCTCTTTAGCTGGCTTACGATGGGAGAAAAAGTGAATGGGCTTTCTTTTACGTGGGTGAAGCGTGCAAGGGAAGGCTGCCTCATCGCTGCGAAGCTGGCGTCCGTGGACGTACACTTTTGTTTTGAATCTTTTCCAGTTATTTGTGCGCCTACTCATATTTCTTATATATACAGAAAATAGTTTATTTCTTTATTCAACTCCCCTCCCCCTTTGGGCCTCGCTATTCGTTAAACGATGTGAATACGTACTTGGGTGGCGGCGGCATACCCCCCTTTCCTTGCTTTTGTGTCGCTTTGTTTTTGTTCTTAGTGCTCGTGGGGAAGAAAGTGGGATGACACACTACGACGACCTCGTTGCTTCTTTCTTTTCCCACAACCCCTACTTTGCACTTCTGTTTTTTTATGGGTTTCCGCCTCTTTGCATCTTCATCGTGTATCCTGCACCCCCCGGCGAATGTCTTGTTGTATTTGGCATTTATCGGAGAGCTTATCAAAACAGCAAACAAAGCGGCAAAAAAAAAAGTATATAGAAGGATATTGGATGGTATATGGCTCACACCCGCCTGCATTGCAGTGCCCTGCAATCATCCTTTCTCTCTTTCCTCACTTCCACCTAGCAGAGAAAGCGCTTCAAGGTTAGCACCGGAGCAGAAGCAGAGGCTAGGCTTCCACAGCCTGAAAGATGTTCGATTGCCCTTTTATGATGTCTCTAGCACTAAGCGGATGCCGAGTCTTTTTTTTTGCTGTCGAATGTTAAATCCTTGGATGCTTGCACCAGGAAGCAAACAAAGGGGCATTTTGTTTGCGCGGACATCATACTCTTTACTCATATTGCTCGATGCTCGCTTCGGTAGTGAGGCGGCCTATTTGCTATTGTTGTTATTGGCACGCTTCACTATTGCAGCGCTTCTGATAGTCGCTTCTTCTCACATCTTTCCTTTACCCTTCCATTTTTCTGTATTCTTTTCTTTTTTCTTCTCCTCTTGTCGCTCTATAATCAGCTTGGCGCTGTATTTTCCCCAAGTGATTCCTGCAAGCAAGTAGGTAGGACGCAGCACGTAAACAGTGTATTGCCACCTGCCGATTACCTCTGCATCGTTGAGCACTACGGACACTCCAACGTCCATATAAAGTCGCTGTTTTCGTTTCTTTCGTTGGAAGCAATAAGGGCGAACTCGAAGAGGCTGCTTGCGATTGGGTTTGCGTAGGACAGAATATGAACTTCGGTTTCTCAAAGACATCTTGTAAGTGAAGCTTCTACGCAGATACCTTGATGCCGCCATACACCTACGCGTTGTACCTCGACTTCGTGAAGTACATTCTGCATTTGGTCCTGTATACACAAAGCTAGCTCCTCTTTGCTATTGTTCTCGCCTTTGAATTGCTGTGTGCAGAGCACTCTCGCTTATTGCATTGTATATGCGGACGCCCCCCTTTTTTTTTTGGCTAATGTGATCGACAGTCGTTCCCAGACCTTTTTTTTTCACGTTTATTGGTGAACGGAAGGGGGAAACTATATTTCTTTATTTTTACCGCTCTTCTTCTTCACTTCAGCATATATCAAAAAGAGCTGTTGACACGCATTGCGCTTGCAAAGTCGCGACTTGCACTTCTTTGGTAAGCGTTGGATGCCATGCGCATTGCGCTTGATTCGCTTCTTCCCTTTCTTCCTTTGTTGAGTGTGTGATCGCGCTGATAAGGCATCAATATTCTATAAACTTCTTTTTATTTTTCCAATCATGACCAGTGCTTTCCCCGAGTGGCAGGCAGAGGAGATCGTGGAGGATGTGCCCGAATTTTTAGACGGGAAGAGGCGCGATCTGCCGGTGGCGCTTGTGCGGCACCGTGGACGCATTCCGCCGAAGAGGAGCGCACGGAATTCTTTGAGCCCCAGATTCACTGTGGACGTTCAAACGCTTGAATGCCAATCAATTGCCGATGAGTTGATTATCGATAGCCTTGGTGCGCCGTCGCCGCTGAACCTTCAAGTGGACTCCGGCAAGCCACCGGAAGACGCAGAACGCAATGCCACCATTGCAGCTTCTTCGCAGGCGAAGGATGCCCGTCGCGTGGGCTTGCTACCGGATGGCTTAAAGCGGCGCTCCTCTGCGGTAAAAGGCACGATTTGTGAACGAGACAACTACCGTGGCAACAGAGACAACAACGATACGATTAACAAGAGTAACCATTATCGATTGCAACCTCCAGCTACACGCGCGCAAGACAAGCTCCCAGACAAGCCACTTCATGGGACCACTCCAGTCACGAACCCATCCAAGTCGACTAACAGCATGTCAAATCGTTCCTCCCTCTTGATAAACAATACAAACAAGCAGCTCCGCTCTCTGGCTGTGGCTGCTCCTTCAACATGCCCGACCACTACCATCACAACCGCAGTCAAGCCCTCGCCCCAGTCTCCCTCAGTCGGGTTGAAACCCATCAGCAACATGAAGTCAACGCCGTCCCTGGACAGCTTGGATGAGTGCGCAAGCAGCATCAGCTCAACTGACTCAGGCTGGGATAAAGACGCACTGCCATTTTCGGCGCCGGCGGGCCAATGCATCCCGGCAATCCGCCGCGACTTATCCGCGCCGGCACCTAGAGGGAGGGAGGGCTCAGGCTTCCCGCACGCGACGTTTTCTGTGGACATCCCTGCGGCGCTCACAGCGGACCCCGGCAGGCCCCCCTTAGCGACCGCACGACAGCTCGACAACACACGGCACATGGCGCCAACAGCAGCAAATGACAGTGACTGCAGGAGCGTGCCAGTAAAGCCGAAGTTGTTGGCTTCCTGTGGTGGTGATGCTGCGGCTTGCACGCCACAGCCTTCCCCGTGCTCCCGCAAGTTGCCGCAGAAAACGTCGACAACAGCCCTACCATCAACCACCAGCAAAGAGGTAAAGCTGGCCAGCATGCAGCCGCTGCCGCCGATGCTTCCTAACAATAAAAGTAACATCACTAGCGGCAGTAAAAACAAGGTCACCCCCGCCAACGCTGTCGGTGATTCGCGTACAGAGGAGGCGCGTGCCTACTCGTATGGAGATTTGCTGTTGGGTGAGCAAGAGTCTCGATCAGTTGGGCAGAGCACACGCAAACTCAGCAACAGTGTTGCTTCGTCGGCTGGCTACTCCGTCTGTCGAGATTTCTTCGACTCATACGCCACTCTTGATCTAGGTTCCACCTTGCCGTCCATGGCGTGTACAGCTACCACCCGGGGAGCGACGGCGGCGATCAGTCCTTCTGGCTCTGTTCGACCACAAAATATGATGGCGGCGAACGGCGCCACCGCGCTGCGTGCGAAGAGCTCTTTCGCGCGCCTCAACAGCATTCGTCGAAAAGCGCTTGAGAGCGGTGCCCCAGGGCAATGTGGTACGGCGCAGCCCACAGCCGATAATGCTCAGGAAGCACAAATGCCAAAGCCAGCGTGCGCAGCTGCGAAATGTACATCTCAAGATGAGCGTCCAGGCACCGGGATAAAGGAAGAAGCGGAGGACAAGGATGTGCACGACAAGCATCGCAAGCGTGCTCCACAGACAAAGCGCACGCTGCGGCGGCGGAACACCGAATTTGAGAAGCTTTAGAGGGCGGGGCGGAGAATTTTGCGCTGGCAGTGCTCTTTTTGAGAGCTTCGGCGCCGCGTTGCTCTGGTCCTCGGCGTGGTGATGAGCTGAAGAGCTGCCTTCACACAGCTGCCACCGATGAGCAAAGTCGTTTATGTTTCCTTTTTTATTCTTTTCTGGGATGTGCGCTCTAAGGATTTCTGTAGACTACTCCATTGTTTTTCTTTTTTTCTCCCGAAGTGCTCATCGTTTTCTGTGGAGTGCGTGTGATCCGATTGGGAGCGATGATTACGTAGGGCTGTTGAACCCGTTTCTCTCTTTCTTTTCTTTTTTTCTCCCGACAACGCCGCAATGGTTCAATCGTCGCTCTCTATTTTTAAGTTTTTTTCTTTCATAAGCACAAACATCTGTGAACGCCTTCCTTCCTTTTTGTTGCTCTTGTTGGACAGATGGTAGCGTATCGCTGTGCGTCCTGCTTCATTGCTTTCCCTCCACCCCTATCGCGTTTTCTGTTGCCGCTTTCTCGCGCGCACAGCTGAAGGGTGCCTCTCATTCTTTTCTGATTTTTTTTTTTCAAAACCGCTTACTGGTTTGTTGCCTGTTGTGGTCAGAGATAGTTCAAGGATCTCGCCTCCCTCGTTACATAACTGTTTTATTTTTCTAATTCCGTCACTGCTACGAAGCGTTGTAGCCCCAATGGCCTTTTGAGTACGCAAACAAACGTGCTATCCTATCTTTTTACTGTTGTTGTTGTCGGATGTACGCGACCCTTGAATATTTTTGAATGGAACGAGGACTGCATGATGTGTACAGCTGTCCCCGCTTTTGCACGCATGTGAGCTATGCTGGTACCACAAGTCCATCTTACAAAAAAACATATTTGTGCTTTACAGCGCAACGGAAATTCATGCAGTTGGGTTTCCCACGCTTCCGATCTGACCCCTTCCCATCCTTCTCTAGCTAAGCTATTGAAACCGATCTCTCCTTTCTCCCTTACGCTTTGTTTGCTGTTGATGTTTGCATCATTTCGCTGGCTCAGAGTCCATGTTGTGCTTGCACTGGGTTCCATGCGAGTGTTGTATCAGCCGCTGAGAAGGTCGCTGTTGTTTTGTGAATGCGCATTCCTTTTTTAGGATCGGCCCATTCAGTGTGCATTCGTGTGGCGTGTGAATGGATTCAATGGAAAACGTGCTTTGCTTTATTCAGTTTCTTCTTTTTTTCGCTGTTTCTTTTTCGGTGTAATTGTGCGAGCTGGCACTGCACCTTTTTCATTGTTCTCATTCTCTGCTCTACTGTTGCTGTTTGTTTGTTTGTTTTCTCTATCTCTCTCTCTCTCTTGGATGCTACTCTACGCAAAGCGTCGCTGCGCAACTTGCTCGGTGTGGTGCGGGTAGCGATTTACTTATTTGCTACACGTCGTCGTGCTTCTCTCGCCGTAGCTTTAGAAACCCATAACAGGTTACTGTCTCCGACGAAGGGGCACCTTAGATACTACGCACTAATGAAGATAGTCGACAGGAGCTATCAAAGTAATTGTCTGCAGTGCGATTTGGCTGAAAACGGTAGAACTGGCAACACGCAGTTTGGCGGTCAACTCTGATCTTGATTTTTCCCTTTAAATGCTCTGGATGTCATATATCCTTACCCTCTGTACTGTTGTTCTGTCTGTTTGAGGGCTGCATTCATGCTGTTATTGTTGTATTTTCTTTGCCTACTCAACTACTGAGGAGTTGTGTAATGGGTGCGCTTCTGTTTCCGAGGCGAGCAGTGCTTTGAAGCGTCTTACACATCCCGATTTGTTATTTTCTCGTTTGGTCTCCAATGCCAATCTTTCTTTGTGTTTGCTTTGTTCTATTTGAATTCCCCCTCTACTTCAAAAAAGGAAAGAAAAGAGTCTCTCGACTGCTCTATTGTTAGCTATTGTTATCATTCATGCCTGTGCACTTCCCCCGCTCCCCTTCGCTCTCTCCGTGGAGGCACCTGCTTAAGGACCGCAGAGGAGATGAATTCGACGCCCTTTATTTTTTGTTGTCGTTAACTTGCATAGCTGCCCGAAGAGCTGTGGCAGGGTGCTGTCTTCAGTTCTCCGTTTTTTCTTATTTTTCCGTTTCTTCAAGTAATTATGCTGCACCAGGGCGAACGTCTCCTTTAAGTTTTTGCGAGTAAGTGCAGCTCTTTGATTCCCTCGATACGCATACAACGAAAATACAGCACGGCTTACATTGGTCTGATTGCATTGACGGTAATCATTTTAGTCAGAGAGAAATTATATGGAAAGAGAGGTGATGTTAGGATTCTGCAGACGACAGGAAGCAGAAGCATGCGTTGTATCTGTCAGATCGGTGAGCCGGCAGCAGCGAACTCGTTAACAGCCAGTCTTTGTACGTTGGACAGACCACGGTTACTTCTCGATCACACTGGGTAACGCATAACGCTAATCTCCTCACATTGTTTCCCTCTCGTTCTACCAAGTAGATTTACGCGCGCACGGCGGTGTTAAAGAATAAAGCAGTAGTGCATAAACAAGGATTGGGCGCCACTTCGTTTTTGCGTATTGAACGCTGACGAAGCCACCCAAATTCCAGCGGCATGCGTTTGTAAATACACATTTTTGAAGAGGATCAGTTTATCATTTTCGACCTCAGCAGCCCTTCTGCCTCCTGTGCGCGATGACATCGGCGAGCTGGTCGCACGGTGGGCGAATCCTTCTCAACGCGTCACGCGTGTACTACCTGCCCGATGAACCCTCCCTCCCCCCACTGCGCTGGATGGCGGAGAGGCAGCGATTCGAGTATCTCAGCAGCGCAAATAGCGAGGATGTGGAGCTGCGTGTCTCCATCACCCAACTGGCGCAGGCGTGCTCGCAGCTGCACCACCTGCAGTCGGTGCAGCAGCAATCCATTGCTGCCTCTCTTAGCTGCTATCTGCCCTGCGAGGCGCTCTACGGAGTTCTCCTGCTTGGCTCTGCCAATTCAGCTCTGATTTACGTGACGATGAAGGAGTACGTCTGCTCCTTATGTGTGGGTGGGTCAATGCACGAGGTGTACGCGGTGCGGGGCTTGCAGTGGCTCAGTTTGCCCTGCGTGACATCCTCTGCGCTGTCACAGCGACTACGTCAACGCAGGGAGCGACGCCCACGCAGCCGACGGGGTGGTGATGGCCGTGCTGCTTCGGCGAAGGGGGCCGATAATGCCGTGGAGGAGGAGGGCGACACGGATTCGCATGAGGGCAGCAATGAGAAGAGTCGCACGCTTCACGGAGATCATGACTCTGAAGGTGGGACAGCGGAGGATGATGATGAGTTTTCAGCCACCGACACCAGCACAGACACCGAAGAGGAGGAGGAAAATGATGCACCAGAGGAGGTGGGCCGCCTTCCAAACAAAACTGTCAACGATTACCTCGCCGTGCTGCATCGGTTTTGTGAGTCCGTGAACACGCAGGATGGCGAGCAGCCAGTCGAAGGACGACCCACCGCGGACGAAGGCGATGTTGCGGCGGCAATGTCCCAGCTGCCGGGAATCGTCGGGCCAGCAGGGAAGTTTTCTTATCTGTACTACTCACCTACGTTGGACCTCAGTGCAGATCCCGCTCACCTCCTCGGGCTTATCACCGACACTCAGCACCCCAGTCTCGCCCGCAGCCCTCCTGCGAAGGATGGCGTCAACGACAATTCTCTGTCCCCCACCAACAGTAAAACCTACGGCGGTAGTGAGACCAACTCCGACCAAGCAGATACTAACAGGCCACCACGCCACGGCCTCAGCATTGCGGATGGCCACCAAGCGTGGGAAGACCTTCGTGCTGCCGTAACAACTCGGCAACTTTACCAGTGGAACGAGCCTCTGTTGTCCGAAGGCTTAGCGCTCCCCACCATGGCAGATCTCCGAAGAGAGTTTTACAACTTGAGCCGCGACGAGGGCACAGATTTGTCACCGGAGGAAGAGGAGGATGCGGTCGCGCTGCCGTGGCGGTGCGTCTGTGTGGAGGAGGTGCAGCGCGACGCACGTGTGCAGCATCGCGCTGAAAAACATCACCGCGACACAATTAATACGGCTAATGCAACTTTAGCGCCCACGCAGATTGCTTCTTCGGTGCCGCTTTATATCCCCTCGTTCATTCGTGGTCTCGTTGCACAGGCCGACGCGTCGCCGACCTTGGCTATGACGCTCCTCACACGCACGTGCTGCCGCTGGGCCGGTACGAGGTACAACCGCCGCGGCCTTGAGCCCGGGCACAGCGGAGTCGTAGCGAACATGTCGATGACGTCTCTCTGGGTGACCCCACGTTTCAATGAGGCCGCGTGCACTGCTGAAGAAATGGGTAGTAGTGCGACTGACCGTTCATCGCCCTTTGCGGTCTACACGGTTATGCGCGGCTCTGTCCCACGCAGGTGGGAGCAGCCGGCGAACCTATCAATGATACCCACAATAAAAATATCTCCTGCTGGCAACGCTGCGGAGGAGTTGGGCCGGCATGTTCGTTTGCTCAAGCAATGCCTGCCGCAGGTGCATGCCCTCTTCTGTGTGGACACGCTGTCGCCGTCAAAGCTAGAGGAACCGCTTGCCGAGGCGTTCGCTGTTGCGGTGAAGCGTTATGTCGACGGTACGCCAAAGTGCACGTCTCCAGCTGCTAGTTTCCTGTTGGATGAGAAGGACGCCACACACGCAGCTGCTGCTACAGAGGACGAGGAGAGCGCCGTGGCGGCGGTATCAAACGCTACCGATCGCGCCCTCTCCGTCACGCTAGTTAGGTTCAACGTGAAGAAGGAACTGAAGACGCACCACTACGATGAGATGATGCGGTGCTGTTTGGCGGAGCTGGATTCCGCAGCCGGCTCTGACACGTGGCTGGACTTCACGAAGGGACACGCATGGTGCTTGACGGACGACGAGGCGGAGGGTGGCGGCAATACGGCAAGGCGGAGCAGCCTCAAAGGGTCATTTAGCAACATCGCGCTTGCTGCACCGCGGCTCAGCTTCGATCACCTGCAGTCGCGGCTGGTCCGTGTGAGCTGCCTGGACTGTCTTGATCGCACTAACTTAGTACAAAGCATTCTGCTCTCTGCGGTGCTGCCGCGCATGATGGCGTACGTGAGCGGAGAGTCTTTGGAGCTAAACGGCACCGCGGCCATCGGCGCCAAGACAGGCCACGGTGCGGACTTGTGCCTGCGCCACCCCGTCTACGCGGCGGCCTCGAAGCGACTGCGGGTGCTAGTTGCGGCTCAGGGCACCGCCCTCTCGCAGATGTACGCCGGTACCGAGCCCCACTTTCTTCACTACATGCTGAACGGGCGTCATCACTGGGCTCACAAAGCCGTCGAAGCGGTGTTGGCGCAGCGCCGGTGGTATCAGCAAAATTTCCTGGACGGCGCCAAGCAGGATGGCATTTCGCTGATAACACAGCAGCACAACCCTCAGGTGTTTAACGCTGACATCGAGAGCCCCTTCTCGCGCGACCTCAGCGGGATGAACCGGCAGGTGCTGTACGGCGTGCTGCTTGGCATCTTTCCCTTTCTTTACAGCCTCACGATGTGCTTCTCCGAGCGTCACTACGCCTCGTCGGTGTTTCAGCTGCACTTCTCGATCTGCCTCTGCTGGGTAGTCTATCTTTGGGTGCTGAACAACAAGCTGATGCGTTATCGTGTCACCTACACCAATCGACCGCTCCTGCTGTACACGCGGCAGGCGGAGTGGTGGTGAGAGGAGGGACTCCTTTTGTCTTGTGCTCTGTGCTTTTTCTCTTTTGCACTTTCCTCCTTTCATTTTTGGCTTGGTGGCACCCGCCATTACAGACTAGTTCTAATGAAGTGTGCAAAGCAGGGGAAGGGAAGACGACGACAGTGAGCTTTTGATGAACATCATGAGAACCTGCATCCTGCTCTATCCCGCGCCCCCGTTTACGAAAATTCAACTGTAGGTGAGGGAGGGGACGTTCGCTTGTTCTCCTCTCCACTTCGAATAAAATGCGTGCCTCAGTGAAACTTAGGAGGCATGACGCGTTGGCCGTCGCTGCTGTTGTTGCTGTTGAACATGAAAATCATTAGGTGTCTCCGGAATTGTTGTCTTTTCCCACCTCCTCTTTCCTGCGCATCCTTGCTGTCTCTCGCCCCTTTTCAAAACCCAACGCAGAGTAAACGTCAAACGGTTTTGTATTGTAGGCTTCCACGTGTTCCTTCATCACCCCCCCCGTGCTGAACGATTGGCCTTCTCTTTATGCCCCAGATACGCATCTCAGATATATAAATATTATGTTAACGATATAAAACCTTTCCTGACTGCTTTCTTCCTTTTGTTGTTGTTTGTTTGCGTGTGCCTTCTCTGTAGTCCTTCTACGTGTTGTGTGCATCCTTACCTCTAACGTTTCGGTAGAACCAACGTACGCCCTTTCTCTGTTTCTTCCTCTTCTTCTGCTCCAAAGAGGAGAACATAAAGCGAAGTAAAACAGAAGGCATCAAACACCACGTCGTCAACGATTAGCCGTGGGCGACACACTTTGCTCGAGCAACCCCCTGCAGTAATATCTTCTCCAGGAGTGCATCCCCGCGAGCGACGGAGAGTAAAATGCCGTACTTCTTCGCGAGACCCAGTGCAGTGCTTTGCGCACTTCCAACGAAGCACTACGGCAAGATGCTGTACAGCACCCAGCGCCAGGCGCACGATATCGTGCGTCAGTCTGTCGAGCGCCTCTGGCACCCTTTTATTTTGGGACCACACGGGGCCGACCTAAAGGCCTGCCGCTTTCGGGAGAACCTCGCGGAGATCTGCACACCGGGCAATACCTTTACTTGCCAGGTTAATGGGCTACCGGGTGGAAGAAGGGTGCTGGAGGACTTCTTCGCCACGCTCATCGCGGGCTTCGACATTGTGCAGGTCAACGTGGAAAGCGCACCCTTCACCTCGTTGCAGCCGCGCGACACGCGCAACTACAGCGGCTTCTATGTCCTAAGGCACTCTCGCCCCTTTATGGGGTGGATGCCAGCACCGACCTCCCTGCGTTTGCCGGCGGCAGACCCTGCGATGGGCACACCGCCTTCCAAAGGCTGTGAAGCAGTGTGCAATGAAGAGGGCGAGGAGGTCGCAGGGTACCGTTATCCGACTACTGCACAGGGTGAGAGCGCAACGGTAAAGTTTGCGTCTTCGAATGTGCTACCGACGCTGAACCCTTCCACCTTGGTGGTGCCCTTCAGCACTTATGTGGAGGCCATCGTGGGCAGCGGACGTCTTTCTCATCTCGTGTTGCGTTCGCCTGTGATGGAGCTGCTCGGCTGTTGTGAGGGGTGTCCGGAGCAGGTGCGGCAGTGCTTGCAAAGTAAGGAGGCGCTGAATATGTTTTCGACGCTTTGCCGTGCGGGTGTCAAGCCAGAAAACATCACCACCAAGACACTGCTTAGTGCATCGAAGCAGCATGAGGTGTGGGCGGCGTCACTTGGCCTATTCTAAGGTGAGAGATGATGGAGCGTATCCCGAAAAGTTGGCTCGTTGATTGCTGCTGCCCGCTCGTGTTGGTTGACAACGCTCATATAGAGTAGGTCAACAACAACAAAAAAAAGACAACGATCTGCTGAAAGTCCAGAAGAAGAGAGTACAGATCTATATATATATACATAGATATCAACGTATGTTGTGCTTCCTCTTATCTCCATTTTTATTGCTGAGGAGCACTTTATTAGTTACTTCAATATATCTATCGCTATCTGTCTATCTATCTGCATATCTATCGATGGATGGACAGATCTGCAGATAGAAAGATAGATATGTAGATCTGTAGATCTTTGAATCGTATCACCATTTGATCGTCTTTCACGAGTTGCTGCGCCTCATCTCTTCCATTCTAATTCCCTGCTTTCCCTTTCATTTTTAACCTCGTTGTTCTTCCTGTTGTTAATTTTCTGTTTCAGTTAGAAGTAGAAAAGAGGTGGAAAGACCGAAACTGAGACTCCTCAGTCAAAGCTACTCGTAACGCTTTGTCGTGTATGCATAACTAACGTTGTCCATCTACTGTCTTGCTTTTGTTGTTGTATTGTGTGCTTCCCACACATTTGTGTGCCACAAGATAGTAACAAGAGACACCTAAATGCCATTTTTATTTCTAGACCCGTCTTCTAACTACATTTTGTCGTTGCCTGCCTTTGCTTTATTTATAGTATCCAGTCTGTTCTTCTTTTTGTGGTTGTTGCTGCTATTATACCGTCGTTTCCGTACTTTATGTAGCTGCGTCATACGCTTACGGACACTCCCGTTCATCTTTTTATTTTTTTTTACTTTTCTTCAATTCGAATGCACATCAGCTATTTTTCTTTGCCATCGACACATTGCTGAATACATAAAGATCTTCTTTTCTTTCCCGTTTTATTCTCTTCTGTGGATCTGCTTCCTGAAAGGGGGTCTTGCATGGAAGTCCGCTCATGTGGTTCCTCATTTTCTCGCCTTCTATTTCTCTATAAGAGCTTGAGGTTAACGTCATCGCGCCCTATTTTTGCTCTTCTATTTTTTTTTGGTAAAATGAAAGTTGAGAAAGAAGACGTGCGATAGGCGTCACCAAACGCCATCTTCCCCCCCCTTTTTTTTTAACTGCTTCGTATCATTGTTGCTGCTTTTGATTTTCATTTGAGGTTTAGCGCAATCTGCAAAGCATTTTCGGTGGGCCCTACATTATATCCATCTTGCGGGGGTAGCTAAATTTGCTTTATTTTTCTGGTTCCCCTTCGTTGCTTATTGCATGAATGTCTACCTGGTGTGAATGAGTACCGGAGAGCGCCAGATATACCTATTGGAATGTCTCGTCCTGTGTCTCCTCCACACCCAAGCCTTTTAATATATATATATATATATATATATATATATATATTTGCTCTTTTTCTTCCTATTGTTGTTTACTGACTCTCTCTTCTTCTTTTCTATGGCTATGCTGCTCTTCTTCTGCTACTTTTTCATTTGATGCTCCTGCTTCCTCCGTTCTCTCTTTCTCTTGCTTAGCTTTTCGCGAACCTTTTGAAGGCACCATGAACTACATGGATTCGGATAGTGCTGAGCGGTGTGCGTTGTGTTTCGCCGCGCCGAAGACAAACGTATGTGCCACGCCGCATACGCAAAAGGAATAAGAGTTTGAAGATGAAAGAACGGGCAGGGAGCGGAGACAGAGAAATTAGAATTCGGGCAAACGAGTAGCTCGCGATCCACGCTTTCTTTATCATCCCGGTGGTTCCCCTCACGCAGGTGATTTGTTTTTTTTGTTTTGTTTTTCTTTTTTTTTCCCTCTTGGTTTGATTTCAGATGGGAACACTTGCTTATTTGACATTCCTCTCCTTCGCCGAATTGACCACACGTGGCTTACCTGTCTGCCTATTGTGGAGCAGGCCAAATGAAGGGACGTGGTCTGTGTCACGCCAAAGCCCGCAGTAGAAAAGGAAAAGCGGTTCGAAGGTCGGGTACGCTCTGTCGTAACCCACAAGAACTTGGAATGCTGCGTAGTGCGGCTACCCCCTAAGCAGATCTTTTTGCTCTTACCAAAATGCATGAGAATTGCTACAAGATGTAAAACAAAGAAAATGTCTCGCAGCCCCTATGCGGTTCCTCATTCCATCTCGTGAAGGTCATTAACAGGTGGAACGAATCAAATGCTGCTGTACTGCATTAAAAAAAAAAGAATAAGAGGAAGCCGGCCTCTTTTTGTGCATTTTTCGAGCGACCCACCGGCCATCCGCCCCCTTCCCTTTCTTTTTTCTTCCAGAAAGGAAATGGAAGACGTGCAAGCGTAGCAGTCGCTTCTGTTTTCTGCGGCCTTCTTTTTCGTTTTTTCCCCCTCGTTTCCGCTTTTTTTTTTTTTTGAAGTATATTTTGTCGGCTGCGTTCTTCTGTGCCAGCGTACAAAAGAACGAAGTGGTGGCCGTAGCACACCTGGACAGGCACACACCCACGCGTACGCAGGAGAAGAGAAGCCAAAAGTAAAATTCCAGAAAAGAGGTACCGTAATGAAAATGAAAGAGAGAACTGGAAAATGCTGCTGGCGCCAGCACTTCCTGCTTTTCTTGTTTTGTTCCCATGCTTCGTTAGTTACTCTCGTCGCTGCTATATATATAATTGCTTTCTTCCTTATCATTTATAATGTGTATGCTGTAGCGGTGTGAACGCTCTCACGTGTGTGCCTGAAAAAAGAATGAATTTAATGAATTCGGTAGATAAGCAGCTCGATATACATATATATTTCGGTTCCCTACTTTCCATCACCCCATGCTACCCATGCTTCGTCACGTATTTACATCGGGAGCTGAAACTCATTTCGTTGCGCTATGCTGTATGTCAGCGTCTTTGACAAGAGCATTCACAATGCGCGCAATATCGCTCTCCTCTACCCCCTTGGTGAAGCGAGAGAGCGAACATCGAGCTGAGCTGGGGCACAGCCAAGTACCGATGCACTAGCTCACAGCTTCTGCTGTGAGTGTCAGCACATGCAAACAAAGCAACGCCAACGTAGTGCCTTTTTTTTTTCTTGCGCGCGCTGGAAAGCGCTGCCTTCATCCCCCCCTTTTTTTTACAACTCTCCCTCCTCCTCTCCCTCATCGCCCGCTCTTTTTTTTCTTTGTGAACTTCCTTGTCGCCCGCATCATGCTGTTCTTCGTCACCCAACGCCTACGATGCTGAAACCGATCGATGCGGCGAACACAGTGCATCATCTCGTATTCTATCATCATTACCGTTCTCCAGTCCCTTCAGTACCTTGAAAGGAAGCCCTCAGTGCCTTTCTGTTCAGGCGGCCGTGCTCGTACACCTCTATTTTTGCTGATTCAAAACTTTCTTTTTTTCGTCTCCTACGCACTCAAATCTTTTCGCTGTGTATGCTTGTGCTGTATCGATCGTCTCGCAACACATATCAACGCTTTTAGCACTCAAGAGCGATGTCTGCGGCGATGAAAGGCGCTGCGGCGGATGAGGTGGCGAAGTTCGCAGCATTGCAGAAGCATTGGTGGGACCCCGTAGGACCGCTGCGCTCCCTGCATCTCTTCAACCCCATTCGCGTGCGCTACGTAAACGACATGGTCCGCTCCTACGGCAAGGTGGCCTCGAGCAGCTCCTCTGAAGCCTCCGTCGGCTTCTTGAGTAGCCCTGGACTTACCCCATCGCATGAGGTGCTCGACGTTGGATGTGGTGGTGGCATCTTCTCGGAAAGTCTCGCACGTCTTGGCGGCACCGTGACTGGCATCGATGCATGTGCGGAGTCGATCGAAGTTGCCGAAAAGCGTCGCCAGCTGTTCGCGGCGAACGCCGCGTCTCCGACCTCGCTCGCCAACTGGCAGCAGCGGCTCTCCTACCGCAACGTGTCTCTCTACGACGTTGTCTGGGAGGAAGGAAAGAAGTTCGATGTGGTGGTGGCGAGCGAGGTGATCGAGCACGTGGACGACGCGCGGATGTTCATGCAGGCCCTGTGCGAGGCCACAAAGCCGGGCGGCTTGCTCTTTCTTTCGACCATGGACAAGTCTCTCAAGACGGCAGTGACGCACATCGGCATCGCTGAGAAGCTGACGGGCATTGTTGAACCGGGCACGCACGACTGGTGCAAGTTTATTCCACCGAAAGACATGACAAAGTTTGCACAGCGCTTTGATGTGCGCAACGTGGGCTTGGAATACATCGTCACCTATCCCGATCTCTTCCAGTCTGTTGCCACACGTGACTTCCAGATCAACTTTTGCTTGTCGAAGAACATCAACACGGGCCATTACTTCTGGGCTGGTTTAAAGACCCCCCAGAGCACGAATCGGGTGGTGAAGGCAGAGATATTAAAGTAAGCTGCCGTGCTGCGTTGTTCGACTGTGCATAGCAGCTGCGCCTTTTATTTTGTTGTTCTGTCTACCGCTTTTGCAGCTTCCGATCTGACTCTTTGACTCCCCACTGTGGGGAGCCCCCTGGCGTTGTTTTCGTTAATGCCCATGCGGCTGTTTTGCGGGGAAGGAGGGGGGTTGCTTGTCGCAAGGAGGATTGCTGAAGCAAAGCTGCGCATTCGCATCTCTCCCGTTTTGTATGGTGCCGCAGCGAGAGAGCACCATCCCCAGAACAACCGCCGCATAGGCAAAATGAACAACGAAAAAAGAGCTCTTGAGTGTGGCTGTCGAAGGTGTTGTGAAGTACGTCGCGGCCGCGTCGCAGGCCGAGCTCTTCATTGCGCAGGAGCTGGAAAGGAAAGCAGGCGAGAACGAAGAACCACAAAAAAGTGAAACGCATCGTCACATCTTTCCGCTTCGCATTGCGTTCGCTCACCCTGAGCACGTCTGATTGATGCATGAATTTATTAATAAGAACGAAAAAAAAGAGTATCGCGCAAACTGCGTACCGAGGGAAGCAGAGTTGCTTCAATTATGGTCTGGAAATCCGAATGCCGCTTGACTGTTCTTCATTTCTGAGACAGCACCGCTTTTCAGCCTCTCGTTTTCTACAAAAGGACGCATTGGAGATGGAAAGATCGGTCATTGTTGTTGCCCTTTGAAGTTCTGGATTCATTGCGACGTGCGCTGGGACTTTCCTTCCTGTCCCTGTGCCGGTGGTCTGATAGCCTTGTCCTATTCTTTTCTTCCTGTCTGTATCTGTCTCACTTTTTCTGTTGGCACGCCTTGACTTCTCCCTATATATCTGTTTTCCGTTCTCCCCCCCCCCCTCCCCACTCGGGCCCTTCTCTGCTCCCAAAACTTTAAAAACAACAAACTGCTGCTTTAGTTTCTTCCAGTGCATTTGGAGACGACCCGTGCGTACAACAGACAACTATACGATTGCTTGGCGCTCTGGGCACTGCTCTACGCACTTCGCTCTGTTTTGATTGATGTATATTTCTTTTGTTGAGTCACATCCCTTCTCGAAAGTCAAGCAGACACATTTGGCGGTGCTTCGCTCTTATACCGTGGGGCTCAAGTCCATATGCGGTAGTTGCTGTGCCACATCAACGCTTCATTGAGCTTTCACGTATCGTTGTTCTTTTCTTTTATTATTATTTGGGAAGTCAGTTCACTGTCACTTTTCTTTTTATAGAGAAAATTGTATCAGTTCCCCTCTTCACCATGTCGGCCAACGCAACGCCAATGACGGCGCCGCTCCTGACGCAGCTGGACCACGAGGCGGAGGACAACGCTTCCGCTTTCAACGGTACGACCTTGTCTAGCAACGCGGCCGCCGTGCATGGCACCATCCGCTTCGAGGATCTCGGAGAGCCGGTTCAGCGTCTACTGCTTTCACTTAAAGGCGACGTGAGCGCCGAGGACATGGCGCTTCTTGAGTACGTCTCGGTGAAGGACATGGCGAAGATCTACAGCGAGATGGCCACCGACCGCCACGCGGAGGAGATCTGGGCGGAGCTGCGCTCCGCTCTGCAGGCCCGCATGGAGAAAATGGCGAGGCGTGAGGCGGAGCTCGCTGCGAAGCAGCAGGCACTTGAGGAGGAGCGAGCGGCCGAGGCAGATCGTCTACGTCAACAACTTGACGAAGAAGAGCAGGATCGTATTGCCGCGGAGGATTCGCGTGCTCGACGGCGGGAGGAGCGGCGGCGCCGTAGAGCCGAAAAGGCAGCGGCTGCTGCAATGGAGGAGGAGGCAGCAGAGCAGGCAGCTGCCGCGGCAGCTGAAGAAGCCGCAGAGGAGGCGGCAGCCGCCGCGGAGGAAGCGGAGCGACAAAAGCGAGCCGAGAGGAAGCGCAAGCGGCGTGAAGCCCGTGCGAGGGAGCTTCAGGAGGAGCACGAAGCCCTCGCCGCCGAGCGTGCGAAACACGAAGCGAAGAAACAGCAAAAGTCGTCGAATCAGCAAAAAGATTGGAGCGAGTACGTGCAGAATCATCCGCTGGAGTACTCGCAGGATATGGATGGGTCGGCGCAGATGCCGGCGGTTATCGAGCAGAAGGAGCTGAAGCACACCCTCAACGCACCTCCTGTTGCTTCTGAAAAACTTCTCAGCCGCACCTACACCCCCATGTGCCCGCAGTGCAGTAGTCGCTTTGATCATCCGCCATATGAGTGGCACTGCCCCGTGTGCCTGAAGCGGAGGAACAGAATTGTAAAGGTCTGGCAGCCGGACGACGACACGAACATGTGCATGATGTGCAAGGAGCCGATTGGCTGGTGGTCGCGCCATCACTGTCGCAACTGCGGGCGTTTGGTATGCGCGAACTGCTCGGAGAAGCGGGCGATTATTCAGGAACTGGGCTACGACACACCTGTGCGCGTCTGCTTTGACTGTGCACGATTGCGGCTCAAGTGATCTGTGCCCTCCCCCTCTTGTTCATTCCTCTTCGTTTGCCTTCTCTCTGTCTCAGCTTTCCGAATGCAATGATTGCGCGTGTACTGCTGTGTACCTTCTCGCCTTGTGTGAGTTGTTATTTTTGCTGTCAACTCCCTTTTCTGGTTGTTCAAAACTTTATGTTGAGCTCACCAAGCTACGTTTTGTCGTAGTTTGGCATATCCACCTCTTTCTGTTTCTTTCTTGGAATGTGTGCTTGCTTCACGCAGATTGCACCCTTTGTTTCATCGACTTTTGTGCTTTCCTTATCCAACCGAATGATCAAGAAATGCCGTTGGTGCTTTGACAACGTTCGCTTGGCCGCTTTCTAGGTACAACAAGCTCACCACCTTGTAGAGAGGATACTGAACGGCTTCTTTGGTAGGGTATTGGGGATGCTCCGGAGGTCAACGCAAACCATATTTGCTCTTTCCTCTGGTCGTATGTGACACCTGGTGTCAATCGTGCCGTATCGCTACAACTTATGGTGCGTTGTGCCGGGGATTTCCTCGTCTGATTTGCTTTAAACAGGATGACGGATATGGAGGAGCAGTGGTGGCTGTCTCCATGGTGAACCGCGTGTGAAGCGAAGTCCACGTTGATCGTTCGTGATTTGCAAAGGCGCTGTCAAGTGTTCATCGTCTTTCGATTGCCATCGTTACAGTTGATGAGTACGTTCTGCAGTGCGCCGCCATGCTTTCCCTTGTTTTTTCTCCCCCCACCACCACCACCTCGCCTTTCGTTCTCTCAACTCGCTGCCACCACAACAAAAAATACGGTTTGGCCACCTCACCCGAAGTCTCTCTTTTTTTGTCTGGTGCGTCTGTCCGTCTGCATTTGAGCTTTTGCTTTTGCTTTCGTTTTTGTTACTGCCCCTCAGACGCTCTGCATCGCAAAATTCAGCTGCCTGTAGCAACGCTTTGCCTGCTTGTGCTATTTGTCATCCAACAACATCCCCCTCTTTATTGTAGCCATGGATCAGTTCGCTGTCGCTGTCAGCTCAGCTGTCAACCGCATCGAGGAGCTGCGTCTCCCTGTGGTGCCCTACAACACGTACATCAAGGCTGTGTGCATCGGCATCCCGGTCGCCGTCCTCGTCCACGACACCGCTGATTACTGGATGCCTACGAAGGTGCGCATCCCGATTCTGTCATGGTTCCTGCGCTCCTGGCGCAAGGACCCGGACACGAAGACAGCACACCTTCGTGTCATTCGCAATCTTTTCCTCTTCGCCTTCTTTGTAGTTCTCCGCACGGACAACGCTGCAAACGAGGAGTCTCAGCCGTCTGATTACGTCTCGCAGCGACTGTCAAGTGCGACGGGCCAGCGAGCCCTGAATCAGGAAATTAGCAAGTCTCGCCGCAATGCCTTTAATGCGGCCACGATGGTACTTGGCGAAGAGGAGATGAACATGGAGGCCGTGCAGCAGCAGCGCGACGCCGTCCTGCGTCGCCGCCACCTGCACGACCCCAATGTCAAGTAAAACAAGCGTTGGAAGAGGAAGAGAAATGCATTCTCATTGAGAACATAGGAGAATGATTTTCATAGCGTATTTGTGACAGGCGCTGCTTTTCATGCTCACAGTATCGGTGAAGCTGAAGTGTGCGGCGTCTGGTTGTGATGCGTGTGTGTTCGTGGGTGCATAGGTGTGGTGTTGGGACGGCGGTGCTCCTTTCTTGGCGGTTCATGCATTGGGCCATTAACCTTTTGCGGCTCTTTAAGAGGCAATATGTACGCGTGCGTGAATGTATTAGCCTTCGTGCTGCATCATCCGTGTACTTCAGTGGACGCTGTGGGATTCCTTTGGCCTCTCGTCTCCCTTCATGGGTGTCACTGAAGCAAGTTTTTACGCTTTGCAGGCCGGCACATCGATGTGGTATTCTTTGTTGTTGTTGTTCTCTCTTTATTTATTGTTTATAATGAAAATCCTATTTAATGTTAACTCTGGTGGTGAACTTGAGCTGAGTTGTCACGCTTTTGTTTTTCCCTTTGGTGTTTCGTTACAGTACAAAATAATCGAGAAACGAGGGGGGAAAGGCCGAGGTTCCTTCAACGGCAGACCCCTGGTACCGGCCGGCATCACTTCGTTCCCCTATATGAGGCCAAACGTGACTTCTGTTTTCCTTTTCCGAAGTATTCGTGAGCTTCTGGCGTCAGCTTTCCACTTCCTGCTTTAGCGGGGCAAACCCTGAATTTCTGAAACGGCGCTCGTACCACAATCGTTGGCTTGCGTAGTTCGCTGTGCTCTTGGGATGGTGCGTTCTCGACAATGGACGCTGCTTACCGTGCATTCGTCTATGCTTCTTCTTTTCTTTTTCTTTTTTGTAGTGCTCTCTTGTCACCCTCTTCTTACTTCCCTTGTCGTTGATTCCCCCCTCCCCCCGTAGCGCCGTCGCTCATCACTAGCATTATCCTTCGTTTTTTGTTTGCACGCATAGGAGGTCCTTTCGCCAGAAGAAGCGGAATGGAAAACGCTGCGGCGACCTTTTGCCGACGCACTCATATACCCTCTCACGATCGCGCGCACGCACAGGCAATCGGCATCAGAGAGTAGGCGATCCGTGCTCGCGGTTGAAGTTTCAGCTGAAGGTTTTTTTGTTTTCCTCACTGCTTCCTTTACTCCTCACGCATCAATTTGGATTCTGCGGAGAACCATTATAACTATACACGCATACATCCGAACACCAACACAAGCAGTATTTAAAAGATCGATCGCTCCTCAGCACACTGCAATTCTTGGTGTAGCGTTAACATTCGTTTCTTTCTTTATTTCTTTAAAGAAGAGGCCTTCCTTGACCGGTAAATTACCGTTTGATACAGTTGTACCCATAAAATCCCGCTACGCCCATTCCCATTGTCCCGTTTGTATAGAAGTCGCTTCGACGAAGGAGACACTCCGTTTCCACCTTGCCCGCCGTGTTTCAGTGAGCAACGTTAGCGGAACGCTTAGGCAATTTTGTTTGCCGATTTCGCTTTTCATTTAAAAAAAAAATGATCAATAGTTACATCCAGAACTCGAGCGCTATGAGCACCGAGGACGGGAGCAGCTCTACTGTTTACGGCGGCCCGCAGCCTCCACGCGCGCCATCGCACCTGCAGGATCACCGCAACTCACCTCCCTACACTCGTCAGCCTCGCCCAGATTACTTCAGCAATATAGATGAGCCCTCTGCGGTTCAGCGGAAGAGCGATAACATAGACATCAACACATTAACTCGACGCAGCGGCTCTCCGCGAGTGGGTGGGCGTGTGGAGTATCGTCACATTGGTGGTGGCAACAACCACAACTATCGGGCGAGCGGTGCATTAGAAGGGGGTTCGCGTTACTATCCCGAGACGTCGGTGCGCTCTGATAAGCCCGCCCTGCAGCAGCAGCAGCGGACGATCGCGGAGCAGTCGCACGCCATGCTAGAGGTCGTTCTACCTGTTTCCACGCAGCTGCCGTCACAGGAAGCGCAGCTGCGTCCGCTTGGTCTCTACGTTCGAGCGGGTTGTGGTGGGCCGAACGGCGTGACGCGACTTGTTCTGGTTCGCCTCACGGACCCTGCCGATCCCTTCTTTCTTTACGAACTGGAGCTTCTGGAGGACGACTACGGTGCGTTTAAGCAGCGTCTCGAGCTGCACGTGGACTTCCAGGGCTTCCCCCGGTATTTGGTTAGCATGCTGCGCGACATTACGGATGGGTCGTCACACTATGAGCTCTCTTTTGTCCTCCACGCAGCCGCGACGGCGGCGGACGGGAGCCGTGGTACGTTGCGCGTACTTGAAGCGACGGAGTTCAAGACGGTCGAGCACATTTCCCTCATGCTACTGAGGCAGGGCGATGCGGGCTTGAAGAAGTACCTGGCGGAGCGTTTTCAGTTTTATGAGCACTCGTTCCGCAGCGCCGAGGCTGCCCGAGCCGCCATCACCGCAGATCTGCAGGAACAGGTGGACCGCCTACGCAACGAGAATGGAGAACTGCGCGACACACTTCGCAAGCGAGAAGAGGATATGCGCTTCATGACAACGGATGCAGAAAAGGAGAAGCTGGCGGCTCTGAACCGGCTGCGCGATCAGCACTCCAAAGATTCGGCTGGGCTGCGGGAGTCCTACGAAAAGAAGCTGGAAGCCCACATGCGTGCGCTAGAGGAGAAGACGCAGCAGCTGCACGACACGGCGGCCGAGAAAGATGCGGCACTGGCGAAGCTGCGCGCGCGCGTTGCCGAGCTGGAGACCAACACCGCCTCTCTGCAGTCACAGCTGCGTAGTGCCCAAGACACCGGAAACCTCCAGGCGAAAGAGCTGGAGACACTTCGAGAGATGAGCAACGAGCTGGCGAATTTCAAGGCGGAGGCCACGAAGGCCATGTCAGAAAACGAGCTGAACTACGTCACCTTGACCGAGCGCCTCCGTGGCACGAGCACCGCGCTTCAAAATCGTGAAGAAAAGGTCGCTGCTCTTCAAGAGCACTATGAGAAGCAGGACGAGTACATCCGCATCCTTGCCGAGCAGAACAAGCAGCAGGCTGACCGCGTGCGCGAGACGGAAAAGAATTTAGAGAAGGCGCACCACATTATCGCTAACCAGCTGCAGACCATCAAGAACGCCAGGGATCGGTACCACATCGCCACGGATCAGCTGCGCAGTCAGGAAGCGCTTCTGCAGGAACGTGAGGGCACCATGCGCCGTCAGCAAGACGAGGTCGCCACTGCAAATGAACGCATTCAGGAGTTGTTGCGTAAGAACAACGACCTGCGCGGTCAGCTCGAGAAGACGAACAGCGCACGGGAACAGCTGGTGCAGGAGGTGAAGCAGACCCAGCAAGTGCTTCTGCGGCTGCAGCAGAGCACCAGTATCAACGGGCGTCACTGGGGCGTCTTGAGCAGTACCGGCGGCTATCGCTCAGGTAGCCTTGGCAGTCACAACACAGGAGGGTCTACGACTGCTGTGGACGATCGCTACGCCGCCACGACCGGCGCTCCGGCCTCACTGATGCGTGAGTTTGGTGCCAACGTCAACGCGAATGTGATGGGCCCATCAAACTATCGCAATACGAGTGCCAGCGCGGCTATGTACCGATCATCTGCTGGCGTAGCACCCATGTCGTCACCCATGGGCAGCACCTTACCCGGTTCGCAGGCGACATACCCAAGCCAAGTTGAGCAAGGTGGTCCCTCACTCTTCCACGCGCACCCGATGCCGTCTTCCCCTTCACCGGCGCATAGCAGTCAAGAGCGCGCCGGCAGTTCAGAGACCGCCGGCCTCACAGAGCCACACGGCCGCGCCAGTACCTCCTCCCTTGCCAAGACAGAACCTTCACTTGCCTCTTCGAATAACATCAATAATCGTTCGCCGGGATCTGCACCAGCTGCCCGACGCGCGCAGTCACTTGCGCGGTCCCTCTCTCTAGACAAAGCAGGTGCTGCCGCTTCAAACAGCAACGCCATCGTGCCCTCTGCGTACAACGACCTCGCGGTGAAATCATTTTTAAACGGCGATGTGGGTCAGACAGCGGTGGCGGCAGGCACTGCGTTAGAGAGCGCATATTTTTAGTCTCCGCTGCAAACCAATAAAAAGAAAAGAAGGAGAGGCAAATCAGACGCTTGTGAAGTGCTGCGCTTCACGCGTTTTTGTTGGTGCTTGTTCCTGTTGTGCCGTCGTCGCAGTGGAGCTCCACACACTGCGGTTCTCCTTTCGCTTTTATCTCATAGAGTGTGCTTTTTGTTTACCTTTTCGCTAAGCGGTGGCTTTGACGTTTCGCGCCTTCCACAGGAATGGATATGCGGATTCGTTTAACTTTCGCTCTTTCTTCTGCGCTTTATAGAGGTGAAGTATAGATCCACGCACAAGCCTAAAGAGAAAGTCTCCACCTATTAATCCCTGAATCGTCACGCGTTCTCTATTCGATAAAGAATGGAGAGCGTGTCTGCAGTGACGGGCCTCCGTCGTCGAGTCAAGCGGGTGCTTGGCGGTAGCAGAGTCACGTAGCTGCTCCTGCGGTTGAAAAGAGGCTGCCCTTCACGCGAGGTGTGAAAATGTTGGCGTAATTTTCAAGCTGCCTTTAGCGGGACGTTGCAGCGGGCCTCAACGAGGTGATGAAGAAACGAATTGCGCCTCGGTACGCTGTCACTCGATGTGAGCACCTACGGGTCAGCGTTCAGTCGTCCTCCACGGTAGCCACTTCTATTTGCTTTTGCACTTGTTCACTTCTCTATACTCTTCCCTTCCCCCTTTACGTGTGTTTCTCCTTGTTTGTTTGCTTGTTCTTTTATGCGTTCACCGATGCGATGTGAAAATCCTCGGCGGTTAGCGCTCGGCAACACAAAAGAAGATACTGCTCTTCGGTTTACCTCCCTCTTCTTTCTATAGATTTTCACTTATCCGGCAATTAAAAAAGATAAAGATATATATATATATATATATATATATATACGGAGAAATTATAACAACTGCACCAGAAAAAGAAAGTAGTGCAACCCTGGCGGGGTGTTGCGCGAACTTGTTCCCCTCCGTGGCCCACTGTCACCGCATTCCTCGACATTCTCCCCCTCCCCCTTCCCTCCCTGCTTCCCCTGTTGTCTTTCTTCACGATTAAGATTTCTCGCCTTTTGTGTGTACGCCAATTTTGTATTTGAAAGGAGCGTGAATAGGTAGTTCGACGGCACTATTCGCCGTTCATATATATATATTTTACTTTCCAAGCCTTTCCCACACTTTCTTTCGTTCATGTAATTTGTTATAGTTGCCCTATTATTATTATTATTATTATTATTATTAGCTTTCTTATTGCTTATATTCAGGGTCCCACTGGGAACGTTCCAAAACTCCTTCCCTTTCATCGCTAAGAGGGTCGCATCGCCTTGTTTTTCTTTCTTTTTATCTTTTTGTTCTCGTTGCTTAGGCTTCTCGTCGAGCAACCACACCATTGGAAAAAGGTCGTCATCGACGGGCTTGCCGGCAGCGTTCCGAACACCATCTTTCTTTCTGTCTTCTTCTTTTTTTTACACTCCTGGTGTATTTTTTTTTCCATTTTTTCGATTTCCTTCTCTTGATTCCGTGAGTTCTTTCGTTCTCTTACTTCTTGCGTTGGTGCTAGCGTGAAGGGGTGCTGCGTCAAATCGTAGCCGATAATTAGTTGAGCGCCACCACAACGTCGTTTGGTTTGCTTGTTTTCGTTCTTTTAGATGATCCGTATTATTATTATTATTATTA
>LJSK01000128.1:30237-41495 GCA_001299535.1 Leptomonas seymouri
ATATATATATATATATTTGTGTTTTTTTTGTGTTTTTTGTCTTCTGCGTCTTGGGCATTGGCAGTAGCACTGTTTGCTTACTTTGAGGTTGCTTTCGCTCTTCTCCGTCGTGTCTGCCCAAGCACCTTGTTTGCTTCTCTGCGTTTCTTCTTCCATTTGTGGATCTTGTAGGAGTTCATCTTACAAGAGCACGTCTACTACAGGCCGCTCCGTGTCCTGTACGTATCTGCTTTCTGCGAACAGCTTTAATTTATTTTTGTTTTTTATTTTTCATCGCGCGACACGGCCGCGCCTAACACAACACACTTCAAGACGTTGAACATGGAGTCGCTTACCCTGTGGAACGATGTATCAAGCAACCTAGCTGAGTTTGTTTTTGATAATTGGTTGATGCTAGTGGGTGCGGCTCTGCTTCTGCTTTCCTGCGTGAAGCACTCACTCATGTACTGGGAGTTCCGGCAAGACAGGCGGCGACTGGAATGTTGCCACATTCGTCACTGCGCTCTTCTGCATGCCGCACAGAAGCACAAGCGTCAGCATCTGGGGGTGACGGGAGATTCAGAGAAGGTGAAACGCACAGAGGGCGCGGACGAAGCTGTGTATGCGCGTGGCGACGCGGCAGCTGCTCTAACCAACACATCGAGGGGTACCACCCCTGCTGGTGCAGGAGACTTAGTTGTGCCAGAGGCTCGATTGAATTCTCCTAACGCAGCTGCGGCAACGACGAAAGTAGCGTCGAGGAAGCCAAGCGGGGCTATTCATGATCAGCCGCGGCCAAGGCATCCATCCGACTTCAATGCCCCACCGACCCAGTTGGCAAATGACGCGAAGACGTACACTGAATTGCAGTCACCGGGGCTCCCAATCACATCGTCCTCATCTGATCTATCCCTCTCGATCTCGCCAATATCCGTCACGCAGCAAGCGGATGTGGCAACGTCGCGGCTGCTGAACCGAGTGGCCATTTCTCCGCATTCAACAGAGGCAGCATCTGGCATCCAACCGGAGGGCTCCGCCAAGATTCCCTTTTCCGTTAGCGGGGAAGTCACCTCGAGACGCAGCGTCTGCTGCCCGCGCTACTCCGAAGATGAGCAGCGGCGCATCGATGAGAAACGGCAGGCGAACGCGCAGGCCTGGATGGAGGCGAAGCGGGCCCTCGAATCAACGGAGAATTGGGCTTCGTGTGGGCTGACGCCAATGTCGTCGACGACTCGGCGCAAAATTTCATCTGACAGCGGGGCCGCTTGCAAAGAGTAGTCCTCCCAGGGTACGGGGAGAGTTCTTCGTGGCGTTTGTCTCTCGCGTGTTTTCAAGGTGAAGCGGGACTCACGAAAGACATGTAGTAGAAGAGAAAACCAACGAGCAAAAGCAAAAGTCATGCGTGGCCGAACATGCGCCTCTTTTTTTTCATCTCAGCCGTCCACACAAAAGACGGTAGGATGCCAGCCAATCTTCGCTAAAGAAGAAAAGCAAAATCTCAGGAGCGCGTTTCGCCATCGCCACCATACGAGCACAACATGAAGAGGTTGTCAAAGGGGGTCAACGAGAGAGAGAGAGAAAGAACAAGAACTAGAAAACAAAACGCCTGCAGTGAGCTGTGAGCTCATCGAGAAGGATAAAGCAGAATAATACGTGCAGTGCTGATGCATCCTCTTTTGTTTTATCCTTTCCAATACGCTGATGAGGGGGGTAGCGGTGTTGTGTGAAGTGAGTGCTTCATGGCAGCCTTTCTACACACTTCGTTGCTATTTCACATCGGCCCTACTCGAGTGTTTTGTTTTGTTTTGTTTCATGCAAATATTTCTCCTACTTTCTTCTTCTATTTTTATTTTTGCGTCTCTCACGCGCGAGTGCACGAGGGTGACAATGAAGCCTCTGCGATTTGAAGCGAATCCCTGGCGGTTCCTCCTCTCTTGCATAAACGTTTTTTTTTTCCCCCTCTCTTCCTATTCCTTTTTCCGTTTTTTGTTTGGTTGGTTTGTACGCCCTGATTCTCTAAGTTGGCTCTTCGACGCTGCGTTTTTTTTTTTTTCTTGGGAGGGGCTTTTGCTGTCAGTCCGTGTAACCACCTTTTCCATGATGCTACACTTTTGTTTTTTGTTAAGCCGGCTTTATTTTCTTTGTCTTCTCTCTCCTGTTCGGCGTATATTAGTACATATTTCTTTGTATTGCCGCAGCTTGCTACTGCAGTGCCTATCATTCTCCGTATTGGAATGTGTGTGTGTGTGTGTGTGTGTGTGTGTGTAGCGAAACAAATCTAAATGCCCTTTTTGTTTACTTCTTAATTTTTTACTCTTCAATGAATCTCCTCGTTGTTCTCTGTCTTTGTGCTTTCTGTTACGAGGCTCCGTTTTCTTGGATTCTTGTTTTTCTTTTCTTCCGGAATGCTGAACGCCCTTGTTGCACATACACACTGCTGAGCTCTCTGTGGCTGCAAAGGCTGGTGCACACGGGTGCATGTTGAGGGAACAACGAAGGTGAGGTGTCCACAGCGTATCCTTCTCAGTGCTTGTGACTGTACTGTCTCTTGAAATTGACGGTGTACTACAGAAGTACTGACAAAAAATGGTTTAATGAAAAAGTGAGTTGTTAGCACAAACACAAGAAAGGGTCAGCTCCACTGCATCGCTGCAAGTTTGCGTACTGCCCTCATGGATGGCTGTGTGGACATTTCTTTTTTGGTTGCTTTTTTCCCTTCAAACTGCTATTAGCATTATTCATTCTTCTCCCATTTTTGATTTGGTTGCCTCTGCGTTCACCTCTTTTGTTCTTCTTTTGCTTATGATTCTACTTATCGAGTATCATCTCAGCTCGTTTACTCTCGTCACCGCTTGTGCAGTGATATGCATCCGCATTTGCCCTTGCTGGTGCCTTGCTCTACGGTGGTGTGAGCTGGGTGTCAAACCTCTGTTTGATTCGCTTCTTCTTTTTCTATTTTGTTTTTGATATCTCCATCTCAATATTTCTCCGTTCTTTCACATTTCGTTGATGTTTGCTTGCCTAAATGTCATACCCTTCTACGATGTCGTCTCTGTGATCCGCTTCACACCGGCAGTTGAACGTTTCGCATTGCATATGCTACTGCGGAGACCTAAAGATTTCGAAATGGGTACACGGGCGCCATAGGGAAAAGAAAATGGAGCGAAAGATATTGCTATCCACCACCGCTACCACCCCCCAAAGGAGTGATGTGTGTGTATCCATCGAAGGGTGTATCGGTGGAGGTGAAGATGAAGGGCACCTCTTTTCTTTTGAAGATATTACTGATCTTGCTCTTTTGGCATAGAAAGTCTAGAGAGCAAATGCTACGAAGGCGATAACTTGGCTATTGGGAATGAAGGCACTAACCCGATAGCATCTGAGAGCTGTCGACTGCGCGGTGTGGGTGACCTTACGTAGGCTTTTACCAATACTGTGATTTGTTTTGTTTTTGCTCCCTTCGTTTCTGAAGGCGGTGCACAGCGCTTCCCCGTCGGCATCGTAGCACTCATTTTTCTCGAGCCATGCTTGAATTGAACCCGCTAAGTGTCCTACATCTCATATATATATTTGCTTATGGACCGTCTTCGCTGGTTGTGGCATGGGGTGTGGAACTGCTTCGCCGTTTTGTCAACGGAAGCAGGGTAGATCTCCTGCACACCTATCACTGCTTTCAACACGACGTGCTTCGTGCTTGTACTATTTTGACGCTCTCGTTGTCCGCCTTTGGCTGTGCATGCTAACTGTCGTTGTTGCATTTTTGTTTTTGGTGGTAGTGCTGCCGTTGGCTTGTCTCGAATTAAAACGTTACAATACATCATCTTTACTTTTGGTTGTTGTTGCATTCTGTTTGAAGGACTCAGTGCATGTGACCAGCGGCCTACACGTAGTGCCTTTCTTCAACAGGTGCATACCCTCACACATGTGTAACTATTCTTGTGTTTCTTTCCTTTTTTTTTTTTACGAAGAAGCATGTAATCGCATTTGAAGAACATCTGAAGGCTGCTTTATTTTCCTTGAAGATATGAAGAGAGTGGCTCTGGATGGAAGAAGGCCCTCTGGCAGCGCCCGCGAAATTATGTTACTGTATTGCCGCTGGTGTCTCGCGGTCTCTCCGGTTATAGCCTAGCCGGAAGGTGCCGTCTTAACCTCGAGCTCCTTCTCACTTCCCGTGACGAACTCCACAACTCGCAGAAGGAAAAGAATCGTCTGCCGGTGTACGTGGATTCGACGGTGACAGAAGAAGAGAGCTATGAAATCGCTGCGAAGGTTAAGGCGACTAGGATGAGTATGCGAAGCAGCGACTGCTCATTGCAAATGTCATTGCGCTGACAGGAAATGCATTGGAACTTCACTGTGTCGTTTGCCTTCTCTGCTTATGGGGTCACAATATTCTCTTCATATATATTTTTTGGCGCTCTCCCAATCAAACCTGTGCCTTCGCCCGATTTGGAATTTCCTGGTACGCAATTCTCTTCGCTGTAAAGCGTGTGCAGTTCTGCTTAGTGCTCTACCGACGGGTGAACGGAACGTTCGGTGCCGGCTGTGTCGCTAAAGAGGCGCGTGTGTGGCGGATTTGCAATCGTGAAAGTACAACTGTTTATATATATGCATAGGTAGAGCAACCAAACTTGATATTCTACCTTGTTCTGCCACCGGAACCTTGACGCATGCAAAGACTGCCCCGCAGACTCTCTAGGACCTCTAGTCACACCTCACAGGAGTGGGAAGCCAGCTAGAGGCCAGCAACTATGATAATTCGTGTCAAAAAAACGTTCTCTAGGCATTATCATGCCGGCAACCTCGTTCTTCTAGTCCCACTTGCGCTTTTCCTCATTGCTATCACGGCTAAATCCGCGGATGCAGTTGAGGAGCCCAGTTGGCGCTTGCAGGCCTACCATCTACACCGCCACGCTGATGTCGCCACCAGCGCCTTTCCCTACGCAGCACCGGTGCTGCTTAGCGAGCACGACTTGCTGACCGACAGATGCTTTCTCGACACGGTGGCCACTGCATTAGCCCCCATAAAGCGCGCTGCCACTCCCGCCCCAACGCAGTGGGTGAACGTGCGCCTGCGTGATTTCACGCCTGTGCAAACAACTGTGGATCTTGCAGCGTCGCGAGTACCACCAATACGCGAGTGCAACGGCTGGATGCCGGAGTCAGCGGCAAGCGTGGAGCTGCGCAAGCGGGATGCAGTACCGACGCAGCTGCATACCGTCGGTTTGGTGGATCTCGGCGTGTTTGATGCAGAGACTGTGGACGTGTCAAAAGCGGCTGCGGCGCCATTGTCCGATTTGGAAAGCGGGGATAAGGCAGTTGCCGTGGCTGCACTTGCGAACCTCGGTGACGAGATGGAGCGTCAGTTTGAGGTGAATATCTTCCTGGGTGACTTCACTCGCACGTTGTGCCTCAGCGCGGCGGTGTACGCAAACCTGAAAGACGTGGGCAATTTGACGGCGGCGATCAAAGTGTGGGTGCCGCCCTCCGTGTCCCCTGCCTGTGCGATGCGGCTCAGTCCGCACCTGCGCGGCTTAGTTGGTCTGTCCCTCACACGAGAGGATCTGCTACAGCGGTGGCCACCCCCCCCAAAGCAGCGCTGCCATCTGAGGGAAGGGCATAGGCTGACCTTTACGTTCAGCCCGTCGCGGGCGCAGGCAAAGATGCCGTCTTTTTGCGTCTACGAGAAGGCCGACGGCGTGGCCGCTTCGCCGGGACCGGGCACACGCCGGCGGGTGAGGTGTAAGGTATATTTGGCTGTGCTCGCGCACAATTGGTTCCACCGCAATCTGACGGAGATGAAGGTGAAGGCCACGGCGGTGAGGGCTGCGGCTGCGGTGACGGGGGCCCCCACACGGGCTCGGGTAAGAACGATGTCCGCCTTGGCGAGTCAGCCCTTTTTCCCCCGTCCAGAGGAGCGATTGGAGGCCGTTGTGCTGCATGGTAGCAGCAACAGGAGCGTGGCCACGAGCGTCGCGTCAACACAGGAGCTCTTGTCTTCTGGACCTGTGCACACCCTCGCGTCCGCGACGAGCGGCATCGGTGGCATTTCGCAGTACAAAGACTTGCTGCGGTGCACGAGAGCGACGGTGGGCAGCGGCTTCTGGTTCTCTGACAGCAGTGAGTGCGTGGAGGTGGTCAACGAGAGGTTGAGTGATCAAGCGGGCAGCCAACATCGCCAGTTGTCTCTCTTCCGTGACTGCTTGCTTTTGCTTGTGGTGGCTCTCGGCGTGGCCGGGTTCGCAGGGCTGCTGACAAGCCGAGTTGTGAAGACTGTGCGTTCTTCTCGTGGAAGGTCGGCCTTTTTAAGGTGGTAGGCGTTTCATTGGGTGTGGCCTGCGATGGGGCTCTTTAGGCGGCCGATCATCAACTTTGAACAAGTGATTTTTTCTTCTTCCTCTCTTGTTGCTTCCCTTCTACTTTATGAGGTTCGCCTCTGCGCTGACGCATTCTTGCGGCCCTAATCCTGCTTGTGAAGGCTGTTGCAGACACGCGTTGAAGAACCTAATTTCATTTTCACCAAAACGCATCTCTTGATATTGACGTAGTTCCACGGGTGGCAAATGAAGGGTGGGGGCTGGAAATACGACTAGTAGTACTGCTGCTTCTTCTTAGGCCGATGCGCGCGACGAAGATGCCGCTCTGCCTGTCTCATTTTTCTTATTCTCTGTGTCGCTGCCACGTCATCCCGCATTCGTCTTGCGGGCAGCCGCACTCCTCTTTACCTTCACCGGGCTTGTTTTCCCTCTTCTCGCTTTGCGTACGACCGGCCTCCTTTTGCTCAGTGAGGACCACGCAGCATCCCCGCATCGAGGGCCACGATTCCCTGAGAGCAGCTTTGTTCTTCTCTCCACCGCGTATCCTTCAAGTAGTCAACACAAATTTAAAGCTCCAAAAAAAAAAAGAAGCGCGCACCAAAAAGTTAACAGTGCCCTAAAGCAAACAGAAATGAACCGTTTTTCTGCAGTGGTGCCATCCGCGGTGCGCAGCAGTGGTGTGCTTTCAGCGGTGTGGATGCCTCAGCGCTTCGCAGCGGCTGTGGCAGATGCGCACGAGACGGTACACAGCGCTCAACAGAAAGAGGAAAGCGAGTCGGCGCAGCATCAGGAAAACATTTCTGGTAAGGAAGAAGGTAAAGCTGGCGCCAAATCGACTGCCCTCGGCGTGGCGGCCGACGAGAGCGTGCCGAAGCGGCGCAACATCGTGGTGCTGAGTAACACCACGAAAGCTGTCTACATACACCCGACAAATCACATCGCTTCGTGGTACTGGTTCATCACGGACTTCCACAAGTGGTTTATTGGCATCGTCTTTCTCTTCGTCGGCACGCAGGTAATCGCGCGGTACCGTGTGGCGAAGCTGCAGACTGCTACCCAGGCGCAGCTTGGTGAGAACTTGCTCGATCAGCGTACGCGCGACTTGCTGAGCGACATTGAAGTGCTACGCAAAAAGGACCCTATTCGGTTGGAGCATGAGGCCAACGTCTACCATGAACAGTTCTGGAAGCGCCGTGCGGTTGCAGTGGCGGAGTCGCGTAACGAGGTGCGCAGCTTGGAGATCCAGCGGGGAAAGATGCAAGGGGAGGCTCGCGGAACGGATATGACGGAGTGGCTAGGCGCGAAGGTCAAGGACGATGAGGAGCGCGAGGTAGCACGGCGGACGCAGGATTACATTCAGGGTTTCCATCAGCACCTAAAGTCAAAGCGTCTCATTTAGCAGCACCCCCTCCACTTTTTGGTATTTCATTGGATGCTTATATACATATATATGCATTTTCCTGATTGGTGCTTCCTTCTGTGTGCGAGTTAGAAGACTGCTGTGCTTGGCAATCATTTCTTCTTTTTGGCAGGGTTCGTTCTGGTGATGAGGGCACGAGTTGTTCCGCCACTCAAGTTTTTATCTTCCCGCAGTTGATGTACGTTGTTTTTTGAGATGAGACACTCTCGCATCTTTACAGTTAGGCTTCTATTATTTTTTTTTTGCTTTTCGTTTATTTGTCGTCGAGTTCACTAAACGAAACTGAATCGGTCACGTGTGGTTGTTCTTTTGTTGTTTTTGTTCTTCCCTTGCAATCGTGAACTTTACGCTTACACGTTTTCACTTTCCCTCACATGCTTCAGCTCACACGCTTCGGTAAGAACAACGCAGAAACGATTCTTGTTTTTTTTCTTTTTCACCGTTCACGCACAAAGAACCACCAAAAATATTGTCGTTGGGCAGTTATTTTCGAATGGATGTCGATGCTCCCATGGGTGCGCTTCATCTTTGCGTTCACGCCGTTGCCTGCCCCCGCTTCTGGGAGTTGCCCTTCATTTCACTCGGGCCTGTCTGTGACCAAGACACCTGCAGTGATCTATATAGGACGTTCAATTGCAGCACCGCTGAGGCTACATAAACCGTCGTTGACGCCTTTTGCCTGCTTGTGCTCTCTCTTATCTTCGCCTATACGGTTCTTCCCTCCCAAATCTTGATGAGCAACTAGCATCCCCTTCGCACGCCGCTAGTGAAATTAAGGGAGCGCACATTTCGCCTGCTTTTGTTGTGGCCGCTGTTGCGACGGCACTGTGTTCATACGAGAAGAATGGATCGTCTCAGCTACCTGACTTTTGGCGTAGCTCTGTGCGTGGCGGCGCTGAGTGCCGTATGTTTCTCGCTCTCCTACCTGTTTTTGTCGCTGACACAATTGATCATCCTGCTGGACGTACTCTTCCCTGAGGCGCCAGAGAGCAGCGCGAATGGGCTGAAGCAGGTCATGGCCTCTATCAGTTATTCCCTAATCGGGGGCCAGACTCCGATGTACCTCAATCAGTCCGCGTTTGCCATGGCGGCGTTGCTGCTTGCTTTAGTGGTGCTGCTGGTGCTTATCGAAGAGGCGCTCCTTCGCGTGAAAAAGAAGGTGCGTATGTGGGGTAAGCTTCCTAGCGTGGATGTGCTTCACCACTACAACAACAATAGCTACGGTACCGCCTTGGCAAAGGTGGGGATGGGCTTGACCACTAAGAAGACGATGTGAAGTGTTCTTCGTGGAACGAAAATGGAGCAGATCATGTGTGGTTTTGCTTTGCTTTTGAGTACGTGCTTTGTCGTGGTGGTGTTGCACAGTGTGAAGCGCTTTCAATGCGCCTGTTTGACGTCCATTCTGGACCGTGTACGCGCAACGCGTGCATGCCCACTTTTCTGTGAACTTTTCCGTAAAGAAGAATAGAAACCAAAGTGGGCTACGAATTAGGAAGAGGCAACTCTGCGATTGCACGTGTGCACATCTTGTTTTGTTTTATTTTCACCGCTGCGTTGATGCGTTAGAGTAACCCTGCTGCTGCACTCTTTGCTTTGCAGTGTACGGTGATGTTTGCGTTCCCCTCCCGTCCCCTCGCCTTCAGCGCGTGCCGTTCTGCAGCTCAGACGCACTACTACGTTTTTTTGGGGGGCCACCGAACTCCCACCCCCCTCCCCGCTTGAAGCACGTGTGACGCGTGTACGACCTACACGACCACCACCCCTCTTTCTTTTTCTTCCTTTTGGCCATCACCTTCACTCAGTCACCCCGATGCGCAGGTCACCACGCTTTTCAAAGGCTCTGCTGCAGCCGTGCCGGCGTCTCGCCCGTCGCTTCGTCCCGCCATGGGAAAAGGACGGCAAAACAGCCGAGGAGTTCTTTGGGGGTATCCTGCAGAGCGCCAACCCCATCCTGAGGCAGCGCCGCCAGGCCGAACGCCAGCGTCAGTTTGAGGAGGCGGTGGCCGTTGAGGACGCCTTTTCTCCTGAGGAGCACCGACAGCTGGCGGAGATGGAGGCCCACAACGCCGCCGTGGCAGAGGCACGTCGAAACTTCTTGCCCTACGGTGCGACGCCGCGGAAGTACTTTGGCACGGAGAACATGGCGGCCTGGGGTGCTTACGAGGCTGCACTGCGGACAGCGCCGCCCAAATTTACCGCTGCCGCTGCTGGAGCTTCCGAGATGTTGACGCCGGACACATATTCTGCCTCGGTTCAGCAGCAGCTGGCTGACGACATGGAGAGTAAGATTCCCTATCGCTACGATTCCTACGTGGAGCCTTCCTCTTCCTCGTCCTCTCCTTTAAAGCAGCCCAGATGGCCCCTACACGGGTCTGCGGGTGTCGTGATGGACATCGACGGTGTGGTTTATCGTGGTCATCAGCTCATTCCTGGCGCGGATACGGCCATCCAGCACCTCGCCACGCTGCGCATTCCTTTTCTCTTTATGACCAATGGCGGTGGCAAGAGCGAGGCGGAGAAGGCAGAGGAGCTCTCGGAGCTCTTAAAGTGCCCTGTTCAGCCTACGCAGGTGCTGCTGGCACACAGCCCGATGCGGCTGCTGGTGCCGGAATTCAGGGAGCAGCGTGTGGTGGTGGTTGGCGCTCCGCACTGTGCGGCGATCGCCAGAGAATACGGGTTTCGCCGGGCCATGTCCATTCAGCAATTCCAGTGCGAGCACCCTGAGACAGTGCCGTTTAAGAGGTGGGGTGAACTGAAGCGGGCACCGGCGGGGAGTGTACCATTTCCTGAGGTCCACGCCGTAATTCAGATGAACGACCCGGAGGATGGCTTGAACGACGTTCAAACCATCTTGGATATTTTGATTGCCCCCAATGGGCAGGTGGGCCCATTCGTGACGGGTGCGCAGACGACACCGTATTTTGTGGCCGCGGACGACCTTCTCTGGGCGACAGAGGCACCGCTACCGCGTCTGGGCCAGGGTGCCTTTCGTGAGATGATGGCCTCTGTCTTTGAGAGCGTGACGGGACAGGGATTACAGACGCAGCTATACGGCAAGCCGCGCGCCATTGCCTACGCGTATGCGGAGCAGCGGCTGAAGTCGGTGGCCGCGTCGATGGGTTGGAACCCGCACCAGATGCGATCCATTTTTATGGTAGGTGACAACATCGAATCAGACATCGTTGGCGCTAACGCGGCGGGTGGACTGTGGACGAGCGTGCACGTTCTGTCCGGCATCAGTAGCGCTCCTGCTGCGCGTCGCACCCTCGGCGTGGGCGATGAGGAGTTGGAGTGGATTGAGACGTGCGTCTCCAAAACGCCGCACTACGTAGCCCCCACGCTAGACCACTTTGTTCGTGAGCTGCTTGCTTTCCCTGAGGCTGCGGTTCTGCAGCACAAGTCCCCCTACCATGGGAAGCCAAACCCGGTCAACTTGAAGGAAATGTACAACTTTTCACCCTAGGCAAAAGAGCGGAGAAGGCGGCGAGAGAAATGGCAAGAACAACGACTTTAAGAAGGCTGTGATGTCGAGTGGGGGGGGG
>LJSK01000128.1:52593-68643 GCA_001299535.1 Leptomonas seymouri
CCCCCCCCCCCTTCAACGCACCGTTGGAGTATCAGAGCAAAGAAGGAACATTTGAAATTAATAGAACAAAACTGCAATTGTATAGCACCTGCTGCTCGTTCCTTTAAATTACACTCATGTATATAAACATATTTATCGCAACAACCTAGGCCGTATTTGTCTTCATTCTACTTTGCTTTCATTTTTCTATTGAGGCTTCCATTGGTAGGGTCTCGGCAAGCTCTGAAGTGTTGTTTGGACTTCAACGCTTCATCTGGCACGTTGAAGGCTTCTGCTTCTTCCTCGAGGGAGCTTTGCAACGTATCCAGCCTGCTCGTAGGATTTATCTCGGTACAATGCTGCGCCGTACACTACTTTCTCGCGTGCACCTCTTCACGGCTCTCGTCCCGCACGTGAAGGTGCAGGCCCCGCACTTCCTTACCGAAGAAGAGGTGGCCACTGCCAAAGCAGCTCTCGAGGAACGCAAGGCCTACCTCGACCTTCCTCAGCTGACCCAGTGCATCGCGTCGCTCGGCAACATAGGCACCGCGCATGAGCAGCGCGACACGATTGGCAAACTGTCCAAGTGCGTTGACGAGCTGCGCGCGCAATTATATCGCAAGGACGTCACCGAACCCCGTCACCGCTTAGAAATTCACGAAGCCATCATGGCGGCCGGCTTCTACGAGCGCGTGATTAGCGTAACCCAGCTCGACGGTGAGGGTATCCGTTACGTGATGAATCACTACAATTTCGATGTGCGTCGCGACATACAGATTACGTCTAAGGTGCATGAAACGCTGCTAGAAGAGAAGACAACCACGAAAGAGTCGGATCAGCTCCTGCGCGACCTGCTGCAGCTGGAACGCTGCCTAGCCGGCGAGTACCGCTTCTCTCAATCTGGCGGTCGTCGCTGGTTCACATTGGGCATGCCGCTCTCAGAAATCAAGACTGAGGAAGAGGTGCTGCGGCTGATGAGCCTGAATGTGATCAAGAGCGACGGCAACCTCGCGATGACGGAGGTAGACTCGAGTAAGATGTGGAAAACAGTGATCATCAAGCCGAATGCAGAAAACTACACGACGTTTGCGGAGGCCGCCGGCCTCTTTAAGGATGGTCGTTCAGTGGATATGGCGTTTGAGCTGCGTGTGCAGAAGCCGACTCCACCTCTCGACTTCTGGGAGCGCCTGCGGGAGACACTGCTGCACTACTGGGTGCTGTGGTTTGCTTTGTGGGTTTCCTTCTTCATGGTGGATGAGGAGATTATTACAATCGTTGCACTGATCTTCTTGAAGCACAAGCAGACGAAGATTCTGGAGGAGGAGGCGGAGAAGTCGGGCGGTAAGGTGTATGTCGCCTCCGCCACGGGCCGCGCACACACCTAAACAACCTCTCGTTTGTCATTTATCCGATTACGAATACTAGACACGACCGATATGTATTTGAAACCCTCTCACGTCGGCATAATCATTCACACACACACACACGCTTACTTCTACGATATACAGTCTACCGTGCTGCTTACCCTTGTACGTTTTGTTTTCTTATGCTGCACCCCAAGACGCTTAACGAAACGTAAAACGCGAATTCAAAGATAATATAGAGTGGACACGCTTATTTCCTCCTCTATTTGTTTTTGTCGATTGAGTGCACCCTGCACAGCGATTTCTGTACCCTCCCTCACCTGTCAAACATAAAGACGCGAAGGAAGTAGTAGCTGTATAGCAAAATGAATTCTGCGAAGCTGACACCGCATACGAATAGCTGCGTAGTGCGCCATCTTCCCTTTTTTGTTTTTTTTGAAAAGCGCTGCGCTGCTAGAGTGCATAGATTAATTCGCCTTCCACTCTTTGACTACCACCCCCTTGCCTTCCTCTCTCCGCACTGCCCTCCCCCCCCCCTCGACTCTGTTGTGGACTTATAGCAGGTGTATCGTTCTCTTGTTGGTCCCCTTGGTTTCTCCTACGCTTCCTCTCCCTTAGGACACTCATTTTTGTAAAGCGGGCGCGTCTTTCACTGTATCTTGTGGAGTGGGGAGCGTGTGTCTTCGGAAGTTCAGACGCTTTCGAAGTCGGTGTTGCGCTGGCGCAGCCACTGCTGAGCACCGCATAGTCGTTTGTGTTGTGCATTCTTTTATGGGATCGCTGCGAGATTCCCGCCCCCCCTCTCCCTTTCTCTTTTCGCAAGGTGAAGGCACAATTCTCTATTTTTATTCAAGCGTCTTTTCCTTCCTGTGTTTTCTACTTCAACTGTTCCAGTGATCCTTAACAGGAAATGGGTTCTCTTTTTCACCTTATCAGCGGGATGCTATCCCGGAGCGTCTACCTTCTATTCATCGTCGTCGTCGCGTTATTCGGCTCCGGGGCTTACCGTTGGGTGATCATGACATACCGCACACCTTCTCAAACAATCAACCCAGTCATGTATCCCTCCTTTACGGAGATCAACGTGTCTGCCTATGCTCCTGCGATGCGGGAGCACTACTATCGCCTTTGGCGTACCTATGACTGGATGGCCGACGGCTATGCGCCACCGCGCACCAGCGGTGTGTACACCCGCGTCCCCATTGTGTATGTGCATGGCAACGGCGGCTCCTACTACTGCGCTCGCTCGCTCGCCCGCTTCGTGTACGAGTCCAATGCACGCCTTCGGCAGAATGCCGTGCGTGACTACCGCACCGCCGTGAAGCGGCGCATATTTCGAGAATACAGGGAGTTCGACTTACTGGAAAACCTTACAGACGGTACGCAAATCCCACTCATCTCGCAGCACCGCATTGAGGAGGAGCTGTTCAGGACCGAGCTCCCAATGCTGGGCGTGGAGCTTTTCTCAGTGGACTTCCTTGAAGAGTCATCAACGCACATGGCTCCCATCATGCTTAAGGAAGCGCGTTACTTAAATCATTCCGTGCATCTTATTGTAGGCGGCTTCCTGAAGACATACGCGGAGGTGCTGACTGCGAAGACAGCCCTAACGTTTGACCGAGAGCGCCTAAGTGCAGGGCACTCGATGAGAAACAACGCGACAGACCCTACCGTCGGCGTTTCTGAAGCAGCTGGGAAGTTGCTGAAACAAGTGGAAGATGAATACACGAAGAGTGTGTGCTCCCACTCCTCGTTGCCTGCAGACAAGAAGCAGTGTGCACAGGCAAAGTACGTGACGAAGCGCTTCTCTACGCTTGAGCGTGTTCGCTCGGAAGTTATGCGAGTGAGGGATCAAGGCATTTGGATCTGGGCGGAATCTCTGGGTGGCGTGACGGCACTGCTGGCGTCGATGATGGCACCGCAGCTGTACGCGGGGATTGTTCTAGTAGGCACTCCAACCCACCATCCACCACTGTTCTTTGATCACGCCAGTGTGTGGCTGTACGAAGCACTGGATGGGGCTGTGCTAAACCGCTACCCGCACGAGCTCTCCCCGTCTCCAAGAGCCGAGAACGACACGCAGAAGAACGAAAGCGATGTCAACTGGGAAGTCATACTCTCCAATGAGAAAGCGCCAACTAGTGTCCTCCAGGATCTTAGCAAGGTATCTCGCGCTTCGCTGCGCAGCCGCCTTCGCAACGTTACCCTACTCGCCATAAACGGGGGCACTCTCGACGACATTGTCCCGTCCATCTCCGGTTACTTGCAGCGTTCCACGCAGCGGCCGATCGGCACCGCTGTTAACCGCAGCGCGCTCGTGCAGAACGGCGCGCACCGTCGTGACGTCTCAACAGAGACGCTGCGCGGCTGTGGTGCCGCAATGGACCATCGAGGTTTGGTCTATGGTCTGCAATTCTTGCAGAATTCCGCTAACTCGCTTGTGCAAGCCGCACTGCTCTCCGACGCGGATGCGCATATGAGACTGGAGCACATGCTGCCGAAGTCTACCCGCGAGCGGCTTTTCCCCACCGTTGTAGAGACGCTTGTGGACGGTTACTTTGAAATGGAGCAGGAAGAGGCAATTTTCGTGAGTTCCGTGCGGGACTCCCTCACGGGCAAGTACATCAAGGAAACGGTGCCCCGGGCCATGGCGGAGCAGCTGAAAGAAATTTGCGTCGACGGGAAGACACCGATTGATCTGAACGATTTAGTGGTGTACGATGAAGCTGACAGAGACAGCGGCTATTACGACGGGTCGAAGGTACTGAATATCCTCATTGGGTCGACCACTCTGTCGCCAGATCGCATCATTTCGCCAAACATCCAACTCTTTCTGGACGAGGAGCGCGAGACGCCGGTGCAGCCGCAGGAGGTAGTGTCAAGGGCCGCCACGAAGCTGCACCTACCCACTACCTACAAAGGATCTAAGCCCATCCCAGGTAAGACACTCCAGACTGCGTTTAGCTTTGCGCTGTATCGGCGCACTAAGAAGCGCAGACAGCGTACATTAATCTGGTCGCGATTCTGTATGCTGATAAGAAACGACCAGGGCCTCGGCGCAGCGCACGCGTATATCCAGTACGACAAGATTAATATCTCCAGCATCGTGGACGCACGGGATGAGAAGTACTTCGGTCCCCATTACGTGGGCAATCATATCCGCGTTCGTACAGAGCCCGGTTTTGCTCTCGTGCGTGGCGTGGACAGCGCCATGTTGGAGCCCCACCTGCAAGTGAACACCCCAGCTGACTCTCAGGTCTTTCCGCTCGTGATGTGCGGCTCGCTGCATTCCTTCTTTCTCGCCTTGCGTGGACAAGAGCTTCTCACCAACGATGAGCCCGAGAGCCAGCTGCAGTACTTTTTTGGCCCCTTTGTGGAGGGGAAGACGAACTTCACCTACGCCTGGAAGCCCTTCAGCACGTACCCACCGCTCCTGAACGAAACCTACCTCGTCTACGTCCTCGGTGACACGAAGAAGGCGACGCGGCCGGAAGTTTTGCTGCCCACTTACAGTATGCTGGAAACGGCGTCTATCTTTTCACCGGCGTATTGGGCTTGGCTGGTGGAACTGTGGCCGCAGCGTTGGCTGGCGTCCTTCTCCATGTACAGTGGTGTTTCCCGACTCGGTGGCTCCTCCGTCGTTGTCTTCTTCACGCTCTTCTTCGTCATGGGCGCGCTAGATGGTAAGCTGTGTGCTACACCGGAGATGTGCGCGGAGGTGTGGCGGGCGTCGCCATTTCGCCGCATCCGTATTTTTCGACCCATGACGGGCATTGTGGTAGCGGGACTTGTACTGGAACTGGCGACAGGCACTTGGGCGTCGTTGGCACTGAAGGAATGCCTCTCAACGGATCCGCCGCCATATGTATCTGATGCCGAGATGACGCAGCGCATGTCCATCATGGAGAAGATTGCTCTCGTAGCATTATATGGCATCTGGCCTGACTACCGCGCTTGCCGCTTCTCGTGGATATCGCTGCAGGGGGCACCGGAGTGGGCGACAATTACGGCGCAACTTGCAACCATGCTCCTTGGCTTCGCCTTTGCCTGCATGCTTCTGGCGATCGGCTTCATAGTCATGGCGAGCATCGGCCTAGTTACCTATCCAATACGCAATCTGGTTCTGATGCCGCTCTGCCGCCGTGCGCCGCCTCTCCTCGCCGCTTTTTTCGCCGCCTTTTGGATAGTCCCCACGATGCTGCTGATTTTCCTTCCTTCCTTACCGCTGTGTCTTGTCGACCTCGTCAGCATGGCCCTCGTGAACTCTGTGAGTTGGATGGTTCCGAGATGGACGCGGCCGGGCTACAACTACCGCCTCGTGTGCTTCCTGTTTTGCGAGGCGTGTATCTTTCCTTCGCACTTCAACGGTCTCGTCCTGACACTTCGCAATCTGTTCATACTGAAGGACTCGCCGGCTGCCATCTTCGATGCGGAGCGCTACGCCCCCAGCCAGCCGCAGCGCATCGTCTTCGGGCTTGTGCAGGTGTGCCAGGCCTTGACGTACGTCGCCATCTTCTGTATCCTGCGCCACGAGCAGACGCTGCAGCGTGCGAGCGCAGAGAAAGGGCGGAGCGGTGAGATGTGCGCAGGGAAACATGCCAGCATCGGTGATGACCTCTCTGCGGTCAGCGCCCAGGGGACGGAGAAGGTGGAGAACAAGGACGGGTACATATTGGGTGGTATCGGCCGTCGCTATCCGCTGCTGCGTCGTTTGCTGCACCTTCTCAACTTTCTCTCCATTATGGCATCTTTGTGGGCTGCGGTTGTAGCGCTGCGCCGACCAATCGAAGGTGGTCCATCCTTGCTGGGTAACATCACGCTGCTGGTGTATCTCACCACTCTTGTGCTTCGTGAGATATAGAAGCGCTACTGATGTGACCCTTCGCACGGTGAGCCATTACACCGCGACTGTATTCCCTTTCCATTATTTTTTTTCTGTTTTAGTCACTGTTTTTTTTTGTTGTTGTTGTTGCTGATGCAGCTTTGGAGGCTGTTAGAAGGGATCGTGTACATAGCATTTCCGTGGGACCGTAGTGTATCTTCTCCTCGTATTGCAACGACAGTCATTGCCAACTGGGCTCTTTGTGGTGATCGCATCAATTCTCTTCAACAGCGTTAATTCATTATGGGGTTTTTTGTTTTCGTTTGCGGTGAGGATTTCTGATGTGAACATTGCGGCATTGATGTGCATAACACTGACAGTTAATAATGCGAAACCTGTGCGCACGGTCTTTTTTGTATGGGCTCGTTTTCCAGCGGGCCGAAAAAGGCTGCAGCGGGTGAGACGGCTAGAGACGCGGCGTAGTGCTCTCTTCTTCTCATGTTTCGAAGCAAGCAAGTACTGAAAAATGGTGATAGGATGAGGGGAAGAAGCGGCACGACACTGCAGCGCTCACGTAGGGTGCCCTCTGCAATTCTGTTTCTTTGCCACGGAGCAATAGCAGTGGCAGAAACAAGAAAATTTAAAAAAAGGAAGAACCCCGTGGCACGGAGCTTTTTTTCTTTGCTTGTTTCAAGCGCGGCATCTTGTCTCGTTGTACTTCACGCACCCCCCCCCCTGTGTAACTGTATTCTTTCGCAACCTATGCCCTTCGCACGGCAGCTCACCGGAGACCTAAATAGAAGTTCAAGCATACAGATAAGAAATACATACAAACAGATACATCTTTATTAAAGTGAGGAGTTTTCATTCCTTCTTGTTAAACACTTGATTCCACTTACATAGAATACACGGGCTGAAAGCAGTGATATTGTGCTTTCTTTGTTCTCCGGTGCCACGCTGCAGTGCTCACAGCGAATCACTTGCTGGGAGCAGGCGAGCTGCACCATTAGCGTCTCCTCGTTGCTTCCCCTATCATAATTTGTTGGTCTCTCTTTCTCTCTAGCATGACCACACGCTTGGAGAGCGGCACAAAGGAAGGGTGGCTCTTCAACTACCACCCGACCTCCGAGACGGTGCAGGAAGAGGATGGCGTCCGTGGCGAAGGCGCGCAGCGGGCAGCGCTGGTGCTGCTTTTTCAAGACTTAGCAGGGGATACGTTTTACGTCCATCTTCATTACAACCCCTACATCCTAGTCCATGCGGTGGAGGGCCATGAGCGCGAGGTGGAGCTTGGCCTGATGTCCGTGTTCGGCCCCCAGCTCATCCACGAGATCACCCCGATCGAGAAGGAAGATCTGGATCTAATAAATCACTTAAGCGGGAAGAAGCGCATTTACCTGAAGGTAATTTTCCGCAATGTGCAAGACCTCACGACAGTGCGAGGACGCCTGGAGAAGGAGGTGAAGCGCAACTCCTCCCGCGCCACCGACTACTCGATACAAAACCTGTTCAGCGGCTCCCTCAGCGATGCCATGGCCAAAACATTCGAGGAGGACGCCGCTGACAGTGCAGCCAACGGTGGTGGCCGGTGGATGGACTGGGTACAGGACATCCGCGAGTACGACGTGAAGTACCACATGCGTGTAGCGATCGACATGAAGGTCTACGTTGGCCTCTGGTACGATGTCACCGTGTCTGAGGGAGAGGTAACCGTGCAGCGGTGCGACGACAGCCGCTACGCTCCTGCAATGCCGCGTGTGGTGGCTTTTGATATTGAGACGACCAAAGCCCCGCTACGTTTTCCGCAGCCGGAGGTGGACCAGATTTACATGATTTCGTACATGCTAGACGGCCGTGGCTACCTCATCATCAACCGCGAAATTGTCACGGAGGACATCGCACCCTTTGAGTATACGCCGAAGCCGGAGTACGAGGGCTTCTTTGACACCTTCAACGAAGAAGACGAGGCGGCCACGCTGCGCCGCTTCTTTGATGAGATGAAGAAGTACCAGCCCAACGTGTACGTCACGTACAACGGCGACTACTTCGACTTTCCCTTCATCCACGCGCGTTCGCTCTACCACGGCATGAACATGCGTAAAGAAATCGGCTTTACACAGATGGCCGACGGTGCATTTCTGAACCAGCAGATACCGCATCTGGACTGCTTTTACTGGGTGAAGCGTGACTCGTACCTACCGCAGGGGAGCCAGGGCCTGAAGGCTGTGACGAAGTACAAGCTAGGCTACGAACCAATCGAAGTGGATCCCGAAAACATGCTCCCACTCGCTCAGTCGCATCCGCAGCGCATGGCCTCGTACTCTGTGTCTGATGCCGTGTCCACGTGGTATCTCTACCAAAAGTACGTGCACCCCTTTATCTTTTCGCTTGCAACAATCATCCCCATGTCCCCTGATGACGTTCTGCGGAAGGGTTCGGGTGGTTTGTGTGAGTCGCTGCTGATGGTGCAGGCGGAGGCAAACAACATCGTCTTTCCCAACAAAAAGGAACTTGTGCGCGAACGTTTTTATGAAGGACACTTAATCGATATGGAGACCTATATTGGCGGTCGTGTGGAGGCGCTGCGAAGCGGCGTGTATCGGTCCGATATTCCGTTGACCTTCAATATGAACCCGGACACCTACCAGAGCCTGATGGACGACGTCGACAGCGCTCTTCGCTTCTGCGTGGAAGTCGAGAACGGCGTCAAGGTGGAGGAGGTGACGAACTTCGAAGAGGTAAAGATGGGCATCCTCGAGAAGCTCACGGCGCTGCGGGACCGCCCGCACCAGCAGGAGAAGCCTTTTATCTACCACCTGGACGTGGGCGCGATGTATCCGAATATTATCCTCACAAACCGTCTGCAGCCGTACGCGATCGCGCGGCCGGATGTGTGCGCCGGTTGTTGCTACAACTCCCCCAACAACGAGCTGCAGTGCAAGCGGGTCATGTCGTGGAAGTGGAGGGCAGAGCTGTTCACCGCAGGCCGGCATGAGTTCCAGCGCGTAAAGGCGCAGCTAGAAAACGAGTCGTTCGCCGCTGGGGTGATTGAGCAGGCGAATTTAGCCGCCGTGCAGAAGAAGGCATACGGCAATCGCAAAGGGAACGTGCTGGAGGGCACTGCTTATGAGCGCAAGGACGACTGGAAGAAAAACGACAGAAACAATATGGATGGAGGCGGCCGCAACAACGGCGGCGGCGGCGGATATCGGCAGGAGTCCCGCAGGCAGCAGCGCGAGGCCGCCGACGCGCTTCTCCGGCGGGAATTCGGCGCGGACAACAATAATAATAGCAACGACTCGGATGAAGACGACGAAGATGGGCCCAAGGCTTACCACAAGCTCAACGACTCCACCCAGTTCAACATGCTGAAGCGGCGCCTCAGCGAGTACAGCAGAAAGGCCTACGGTAAAATTCACGAGACACGTGAGGTAATGCGGTCGAACGTGGTCTGCCAACGCGAGAACTCCTTCTACGTCGACACCGTCCGCCTCTTTCGCGACCGCCGCTACGAGTACAAGGCGGCGCTGAAGACGTGGAAGAAGAAGCTCGACGCCGCCAAGGACGCGGATGAGCGGAAAGTCTGTCAGAGCCGGTGCGTACAGATGGAGTCGCTGCAGTTGGCCCACAAGTGCATCTTGAACTCTTTCTACGGTTATGTGATGCGCAAAGGCTCGCGGTGGTCCAGCATGGAGATGGCGGGCATCGTCACCTACCTTGGTGCCACGCTTATTCAGATGGCGCGTTCGTTGGTCCAGCAGATCGGTGTGCCGCTGGAGCTGGACACAGATGGCATCTGGTGCTGCTTGCCGAACACGTTCCCCGAGAACTACACCATCAAAACATCGAACACGTCCAAACCGAAAATTGCGCTTTCGTACCCCTGTGTGGTGCTAAACAAGATGGTGCACGACCGCTACTCGAATCACCAGTATCAGAATCTTGTCAGCCCCGGTGTGTACAAGACGCACAGTGAATGCTCCATCTACTTTGAAGTCGACGGCCCATACTTGGCGATGCTGCTCCCGGCGAGTCGAGAGGAGGGCAAGAGCATCAAGAAGCGCTACGCCGTATTCAACCCGGACGGCAGCATGGCAGAGCTGAAGGGATTTGAGCTGAAGCGCCGTGGTGAGCTGATGCTGGTGAAGGACTTCCAGGCTCAGGTGTTCCGCCGCTTCCTCGACGGCAGCACGCTAGCGGAGGCCTACGCCTCTGCGGCCTACGTGGCCAACACCGCACTAGACCTCCTCGAGTCGAAAGGCGAGGGCTACGACCCTGAGGAGATTCTTGAAAAGATTACGGAGAGCAGCAACATGACCCGACGCTTGTCCGAGTATCCGGAGACACAGAAGTCGCTCGCCATCACGACAGCACGCCGCATCGCCGAGTTCCTCGGCCCGCAAATGGTGAAGGATAAGGGTCTTGCCTGCCACTTCATCATCTCCCGCATGCCGGCGGGACGGCCGGTGACGGAGCGGGCGATTCCGGTGACCATCTTCCGCGCTGACCCGGCGATCCGCACGCACTTCTTGCGCAAATGGACCGGCGACACGACACTGCCGTCTGAGCTGAACTTGAAAGCGCTGCTAGACTGGGATTACTACACCACCCGGTTTAGCGCGTGCGTGCAGAAGATCGTGTCGATCCCGGCGGCACTGCAGTCTCTACCGAACCCAGTGCCGCGTGTGGCGCACCCGGATTGGCTGGAAAAGCGCATCCGGCACCTCAACTCCCGCTACCGCCAGGTGTCGTTGGTGGGCATGCTCTCCAAGACAAAAGCGCGTAATGAGGAGCAGCAGGAGGCCGCCGCGTCAGCAGAAGCGACTGCCACTTCAGAAAACGGACTCAACGACGATGCTGCCATGGTGGCAAACGGCAGTAGCAAATGCGCAGCAAACAGAGGAGGTCTTCAGGACTTGGAAGATCTGATGAACTCCGGTGCTGGAGACTCAGTCAAGCCTCGAAGGCCGATGCAGCCAAAGTCAAATAGTAGCCGTGGACAGAAGGGAGAAAACGCTGACAGCGATTGGGAGGACGACGACGACGGCGCGATCGAGGTAGAGTCGGAGGACGACGTGGAGCGGCAGCAGCGGGAGGAGGATGCCGAGCTTGACTCCCTCGCCCATGACGTCAAGCAAAAGTACTTCATGCCCAAGAGCACGACCGTGTTGGACGCGGACTTTTTCACCGATCCCGGCACGAAGCGGTGGCTTTCACAGCGCAAAAGCACGTGGCTGCAGCGCGCGCGTCTGCGCAAGGAGCTGGCCTTGGAAAATGGATTGAATGACGCGCCGTGGGACAGCGATGCAAGCGGCGCTGCTAGAGTCGCCGCAGCAGATGCAAAGACGGCCGATATGACGAGCGGAATCAACAGCCACTTCATTGATCTTAAATCTCGTGCTCTGGCGGCCATGTGGAGTGTGATGGAGGTGCGGGAAACCGGAGAAGATCCCGGTGTAGTGCAAGTGATTGCGGCACTTGAGCAGAACCTCTACTCCTTCCGCGTGCAGGTGCCGCGTAGAGTCATTCTCGACGTCGACCCGGCGCTTCAGCTGCATGGTTTTGAGGCGACTGAGCTGAATGGCCGCGTGCTGCCACGCCACGTAACGCCGGGTCGCGTTTATCAAGTCACCATCCTGCCCGGCGAGGCAGGGGAACGGCAACTTAACGAGCTTCGCATGATGGAAGGGGTGCGACAGATCTACGAGCAGCACCGCTCCCTCAAGGATGTGTTTATTGAGCAGCTGGGCTGCTGTTCTTCCGTCGACTCTGACCGACACCTCCGCAACGCCCGCCGCCGGCCGCCGTCTCAGCGGGAGATATTCGGGCTGGAGGAGCTAGAGATGAACTCGTTCTCTAACTACCTCAGTCGTGGTGTGTCCGACCGCACCGTCTTTGTCTTTCATGCCGTGACGGAGCAGCAGCGTGGTCTTGTCGCCGTTGTGCACCCGCAGACCAGTTCGGCACTGGTGATCTTCATTCAACCCGCTGAGGCAGCGAAGCCGGCAATTAACTGGACGACGATCTGTGAGGAGAGCGCGCAGCGCCTCCGAACGAGCCCGCCTGCCTCTATGCACGTCACCACGGAGACTGCTGTGGATCAGCGGGCGGCGTGGCGATTGATTTACCAGCACTTAAGCACAGCCTTGGAAAGCGCACGCGCACCACTTGTGGCGGTTCTGCAGAGCTCGCAGCCGACCGCCGTGCTCTTGCAGCAGCACGCGCTGCCCCCCAACCTGCCATACCTCCGTGTACTAGGCGCCGCAGAGGATGAGCGGCTGCTGAGCGACCCTTTCCGCTGGGCACGGCTGCTCTCGAGGCGTCTCTTTGAGCGTTTCTTCGCTTCCCTCTTGTGGGTGGAAGAGCGCCTGGCGCTGAGTCGCATATCCGGCATCCCGCTCTGCAACATCGCGCAGGACAGCTGCGTGCACGTGCTCGACGTGCTCTACACCCGCGCACTGCACCGTCGCAGCCACGTTTTGTGGTGCAGCAGCAACCCTGCTATCGCCTTCGACACCGTCGAGGAGCGTCCGCGGGAAGTGTGCATGGCGGGTGGCTACCTGTCGTGGTGTGTGGAGTTCAGTCTTTCGCGTCTCGACGTTGTGGCGCTTCTCTTCTCACAGGTAATCGAGGAGGGCGACGACCCCAACGCGCGCGCTCTGTGCGACAGAGGCGTGTCGACGCAGTTTAATATTCTGCGTGACCTCGTTGCTGACCTCCTCGGGCAGGCGGTGGAGAACACCTTGGCGGATACCCTTATGAACAACGTGGCGCGCTGGCTGCGCGACCCTGTTTCGGCGTGCTACGAGCCTCGTCTAGTGGAGCTGCTGAGCAGCCTGGCGCACCGTGCGTTGACGGGCGTGCTTCTCCGGCTGGCGAAGCTTGGGGGGCGTACGGTAAAGGTAGACGGCGAGTCCGTGACGGTGCTCACAGCAAAGCAGTCTATACAGGAAGCCGTTAGCTTTGCGAACTTTGTCACCACCTCCCTCCAAGACCAGCCGATGATGATGATTTTAGCGCTTCAGCCGGTGCGGTACTGGTGTCCGTACATGATACTCGATCCCCGCAACTGCGCTGGCCTCTACTTAACCGCGGCGGACGCTTTGAGCCTTAAAGTAGGCGAGAGTCCTTCCCGTGCTGATTTGCATCTGATTCAGCAGTTCACCATGACCAGTCGCTTGCCCAGTCGGGTGCGCGCCATCTTCGTCGACCGCGTCGTGGACACGCTATTCCAGCTGCTCAAAACCATTCAGGCGGTCCACGAGGACACCGTGAAGGACCATAACGTCACCCTTGCGACCCGCCATGACCACTTCGCGCGCCGATTACTGCAACGCTCGCAGGCACTCTGTGAAGGCAATATTCAAACAACCATCATGGGGGAGGTGCAGCACGTCGCTGACACTCGCGACTTGTACACCGAGGAGGAGCACGCAGCGAAGCAAAAGGGGGCGCTCACGTTGTGGTCCAGCAGTGCGGTGGCACTCGAGTATGCCAAGTGCATCTGCCGCGTGCTAGAGCTCATTCCATCCAACGGAGCGGTTTGCAAGGTTCGCAATAACTGCATGCGACTGTGTGGCATCAGCCCGTTCTCCCCACAGGCGCAGTTTCAGCCGGACCCTTTCCTTGCCTACCGTCTGCACTCCCTCACGTGCAGTTTCTGCAACAGTCACATTTCGATTGATCTGCTCACCGAACGGAAGACGCCGATAACGCCGTTTGTATGCTCGGAGTGCGAAGCCCCAATCGCTGCGAATGCAGTGGAGGGCTCTCTGGTGCGTCACGTGAGTCAGCTGCTACGCACCTACAGTCAGCAGGACTTCGTGTGCTCAAAGTGCCATGAGATGGCCACCACTTACGTAGCGGAGGGCTGCTGTGGTCCGCTGGTTGGCAAGTCGAAGCCGATTGATGGCGAGCTGCGTGCACTGCAGTACCTTGGCAAGATTCAAGGTTTCACCTGGCTGGTAGAGAGTGTGGAGGCAGCGCTTCTCTGCGCTTAGTGGGTGCATGTGAAGGGCAGGTCGGAGGGCACTCCTTGAGTTACCCGTGCTGCATACTGTTTTTCTCCTCCCTGTACTCTCTTTTCTTTTAAAAGGAATGCGATGGCGTTTGAGGGAAGTACAACGTGTGCGATCCTTCAAGGGAGCACAAACTTCTGTTTTTCTTACAGCCATGCATACCTTTCCAAGGATGAAAACGCGCACGCGATGGCTCCCTTTTGAAACCACCTCACGCTCATACACACACATGCACTGTGATGATTCAATGCAACAGCAGTACTTATAATAGTTGTGTTAGCAAGACAGGGACTAGTGCGCTAAACGGGGCTTTTCCTGACGCAGCCGGATCAATGGTTTCTCGTGAGACGCACCCAGTGTCCCCATCCCCACCCCCTTTTGCTTCCCTTGTTCACGCAGCATTCCTTTCTCTCGATGCTTCTCCCCGTATTCTATGGTTTCTCCTTTGCTGCGGGTTGCTTGCGCTGACGCCCCCTTCTCCCTCCGTCCACCGCTGAAACACTTGCACGATGCTCGCATCGGTACACAAGCATACACATAGTACATTATGCTGCGCTTCACTCCTCTGCTGTGCCGGCTACGTCCGCGACACATTATGTTCACGCCACCACCACTTGCGCAGCGCACCGGTAAGTTTCACTGCCACGTGTGCCAAAGCTCCTGGTTCTCTGATCACGTATGGGTTACCAAGACGACGCAGCGCGTGTATCAGGGAGAATCGTGTGAAAAGTGCGGTACGTCTACGAAGCCCTATTACGTAGGAAGGCCGCGGGAGACCATCTTCAATCGCACGACCACCCCGCACCCCGTCAAGGCAGGCGCCTCCACATCACGGCATGAGCGCCGGCTGAAGCACTCCCGGTACAACTTTCGAGTTCAGAAAAACCGGCGATGATTCCCGAGGCCAAAGCGATCACCGCAGCGCGACGTTGCTGTTATCCTTGGGTGTGTCCTTGAAATGTGGCTCCGTGCATGTCGCCTGTGTCCTCTGTTGTTAGGGACGTCTTGTTAAAGTGTTTGCCAAGGCAAAATACAGTGCCGCCACGTTGCTCTCCTGATCATGTAAATCCCCAGGCTCCATATTGGCTTTAAAGTGTCGTTTCCTGCTCTTCACATCCGTTAATTTTAAAAAAAGAAGCGAGATGCTTGGTGAACTACATATATATGTTTGTGTGTGTTTAGCCCTTCAACCTTGTAAATGCACTTCTTTCGTGCACCGTTCCTGCGAACGTTTCTCGTTAATCACGCCTTTGAACTCTTGAGAGAAGAAAACTGCTGATATGCCCTCTTCGCCTTTCTGGCGGTTCTGCTACCTCCCGATTGCGCTTCCGCTCTCTCTCTCTGCCCCCATGAACTGTCGTGCTGATGTACATGACGTGGCCTTTTCTCCCTCCACTGGCACTGATCCCTCTAACGGGAGAACTCTGTTCGTAGCATTGCGCTGTTCTAATACTTTTAACTCAGGCTCTTTAAATAGGAAACAAAAACTAGAAATATAAGTGCCTGCATTCCAGTTCTTCAATTAGCTGCGTGAATTCGTGTTCAACGCCTTCTCTCAGGTAATCCCACCGATCAAGGATGTCTCTCCGTTTGCCGAAGGATGAGCTTGAGGCTCACATCTACCTCTACCTGAAGGACGCGCAGTACAAGCGCGCCGCCGCTGCGCTAGAGGAAGCCAACCCAAAGGCCGTCGCTTCCGCTCGCACCATCGGCACCTCCGCCCTTACGGCTGCTTCGAAGGCTACCGCTGCCGCCGACAGCGACAGCGACGACGACGAGTCGGTGAAGAAGCCCGCCTCCCGCAAGGCCTCCCCCAAGCCTGCTGTGAAGAAGGCACCGGTGGTAGACTCCAGCGACAGCGACGATG
>LJSK01000129.1:0-52650 GCA_001299535.1 Leptomonas seymouri
AAGCCAAGGCCAAAATAAGCAAAGGGGATCAGGAATGAAGAGGGGAGAAGAAAATGAACAGAATGGACTACCTCTGGTGTTTGAAGATCAATAGTATTCTGCAGGAAAGGTGAAGAGCAAAGGCAGGACGGAAGAAAGAGAGCATGTAAAGCGTTTCATTAGGGAAGCACACGATGTCAGGGCCATCATAAATGTATCTCAGAGAGTTTCAGAGAGTGGAGAAAATGTTGAACGAAGGAAAAAATGGAGCACCTGCACACCAACCCGGGCATTTGCAGACGATGAAGATGCTCAGCAGATGCAACAAGCCCCACCAGGTGCGATGAAGTTGGAAACACGACAGCCTTCACAGCGGTGTTGTTTTTGGCCTGTGTTCGCTTTTGCTGTTGGCAACAATAGATGAGCGTCTCTCCTGTGCCGCTGAAAAGAGTTGGCCGCCCTGTGCACATAAATGTCATTCCCATGTATCGGTCAAACCGCTCATGATGGAGTATTCTACTCGACCCAGTGAACGAATCAATCTTTACGGCGATAAAGAGCGAAAGCATTTTTAAAAAAAAAGAAGAAAACTACCGCAGGCATTGATAACCAGATGAGTGCAGGTGGAGGAATTTAGTGCCGTGGTGAACTTACGGCAACTGTTTGCCTCCGGCTGTTGATTCCAGCTGTTACATGGTGCTCGCTTCCTTGAACGCGGAGTCGGCGTGAGGCGCTTCACTTGTGGCAAACAACGTGAGTAGAGGATTTGCTTGATACCGAGCCGGTCGGTGAAAAGAAAAAGAAGCAACGTCTTTCTGTCCTCCATCCGTCTGCGCAGACTACACTGCCCCGTTCAACGCTGCGCGGTGAATTTGCTTGACCCTCTCGATCAAAGACGCACACCAACGCCTGTGACGCCCAAGCAGCTCCGTGTCCTCCGGAATCTGCTGAGGCGGATGTGGAGCTTCCAGAATACCGTCGCCTGGGGGGACAGCCACTGTCTCCATGGCAACGTCCTCTGCGCGCTCTTTCTGCGCCTGCTGCCAGTCCCGCAGCTGGCGCTCTTGTCGCTGCCGCAAATCCGCCCAAACACGCGGCGGGCGCTCTCGCACCAGCGCCTGCACCACAGAATCCGTCCGCGGCAGCGACAGCGCGAGACCGACCGACACGACTCCTTGCGCGACCGACGTGGGATTGTAGCCGCCCTCCAGCACGACGACCAGCCCCACAATCCTGCCCTCTTGGGTGCACCAATGTTTTAATCGAGCCACGATGGAGGCGAACCCGCCTTCGACTGCCATCTTGCCCAACGGATCGCCGTACGCTGCATCAAAGCCCAGTGAAACCAGCACCATATCGGGTAGGAATTGCTCTAGCCGCGGAAGAAATATCTCCTCCAGCACACTATTCATCAAGAGATCAGAAATGACGCGCTCGCAGAGTGCCGGGTTATTTGCGTCGGTGTGAATAGCAACGTTGCAAATGCACCCCTTGGACGATGTCGCTGCGTTTTTGCTGCCGCCGACGTAGGCGGAATCGCCACGCAAATCGAACGGGTAAAATCTCTGCCGATCGTAACGATGAATGGAGAGATACAAGAGTGTCTGCGGATCGCCAACACCTTCGACAAAGGACGCGCTTCCTTCGCCAAAATGCACATCTAAGTCTAAAATGGCAATCCGCGGCACGCCAGAAGGCAGCGCCAAGACCCTTTGTTTGCGTAGTTGAGCTGCTGCAACAGCGACGTTGTTCACAAGACAGAACCCGCTTGGCTGCGAAGATGTGCAGTGGTGCCCAGGAGGACGAACAAGACAATACGCTAAATGGGGAGCATCAGTGAGCGCAAGCGTGCTGTCACGGCGCAAGGATTCTACCCCGCGCATTACATTGATGCTGGCGTCCACTACCGCGCCGACAGAAAGCCGCGCTGCCACACTGCTTGTCTCCTCGTTACAATAGACGTCGCTTTTTAGCGAGACCAGAGCCGTACCCTTCTCAATGAAGTCACTATAAACCTCCGGAGCGTGAAAAGAGTACATCTCGTCGGCGCTCGCAAACCTTGCTGGGACCCATCGTGCACGGTTTCTGTCGCTAACCTTTGCTGGGTCAGATTGCAAATCAAGCTGCATGCTGCCATCCATATTCAATATCAAAGGGCCGAGCAGTTCCGGGGGAAGTATGTCGCTTGCGCGTCCACACTGTTGGAGTGCTTGTATAGCGCGCTGAAGACGATAGGGAGTTTCTGGTGACCTGTTGTTAATGGGGCGATGGAGAAGCATGCGGGGATCAAAAGCCCATAAAACTGCACGGTCAGGTGGAAGTAATCGGCCCAGAGGTGCATCGCTGCCTCCAACGGTGGAAATACAATCAGGCACGTCATTGGGCTCGCAAGCAGATAACTGCACACCTCCAGAAAGATAGTAAACACCTTTATCAATCATTTTCCCCATAAGCGCCAACTCTTGCTCATCAACGAGACACAAGTCTGTTGTATCTCCACCTGTATCACTAGAGCTGCGCAATCCTACTCGAGAAGCTACAACTTCCAAGCTTTCCAACAACTCACCTTTGCCTATCTGAGCCACTGTTTCTAGGCGTGGTGGCTGAAAACGGCGCACAGTGACAGTACCACTGAGCTTCGGTCGAGAAAACCGCGACGGCGGCATTGACAAAGAGAAGTACAGCTTTTGGGGTGGTAGCAGAAAAAAAAAGAAGTGAATTATGTAGAAAAAAGCTTTGTGGGCGTGGTAATACAATGCCTTGCACTTTGTCGGTCTATTTGAAGTCAACGAGAGAATAATTGGATTGTTTAAAATAAAAGAGTGTTGGTTAAAGGGAAGCTGCGCAGAAATCACTTACCGCACAAGAAAAACATGCAGCATTTTACGCTATTGCTCAAAAGATGACAAATTGAGCTAAAACCAACGTGCTACCCACCTGTAATGTGGGTGCAGAGTGACCTTCCGACACTACTACGGCAAAACCCTTCAGAAGCGTACATATTTTTGAAAAACAAGGAAAGGTCTTTCTACCAAATGGTAAAGATATTAATGAACTACAGCTCCTTGGCGCTTAAACAAGATGACTTGCTTCAAAGCCCATTCAGATCCGAGGAGACCCTCAACTGGCGGGCGGAACCACCTGCGTTCCCTTGGGTCACAGCGCCACTGCTCGTGTGATAGCACCTCCTCGTGAGCAACAGATGGAAGAATACCGGCTCCGCATAGCTCTGCAAACTGCAGATCATTCTCATCATCGAAGAGGGCAACGGTATGCTCTACAGAAAACCTCTTTCCATCGAGTTCACCCGCATTATTCGCTTGAGAGTCCATTTCTGCACTCTTGTCTAGTACATGCAGCATCACCCCGCGCTTTCCACCTCCACTAGCGTTGACTTGGCCTTTTCCGAGGTTCACAAAAAGCTCAACACCGAATAGGTCATTGTATGTTTCTCTGAACTGCGACACTACATATTTTTCTGCTTCCACTGCATCATCAAAACTCAAAAGATAACCTGCTGCGTTAGAAGCTTTATGTGAAGGAGAGGATCGAACACATGGGCTGTTTGGAATATCAATTAAAAAGGAAGTGTCGTAGCTGTTGTGGTCTGTTGCAAACCCTGCTTTGTTGAGCTCTGCCTCCAGGTTCCAGATAGTTCTTTTACTCTCACGCAGGTGCTTGTTCTCTTCGTCAGATTTGTCCGCACGAAAGCCAGTGACTCCACTGAATTTATTTGTCCACTCAACATCCATCGGAACATCCTTAGCCTGCGGAGGGTAAAAAAATGAGTTGTTGCCCGCTTTCGCGCTCCCGGGGCCCTCGTTTGCGTCGTCCTTGAACCATTCAGAAGAGTTCAAAAGGCGGCACCACAGTTTTGATCCGCCTTCACAGGATTCAAATGCTGTCTGCGGCAACGAACCCCCGTGGCGTCGGCGAATAAATGTTGAGGTACGAGCTCCTGTAATTAAGCAGCACACAACTGGCTTGCACGCCACCGCACTACTTGACTGGTGATACACCGTGGAAACCTCAAGGCCACTATAAAGTGAAGACTTGCACTGCAAAAGCTCCATGAGCAAAATTGTATTCTCTGATATTATGGCGCCGGCCAACGAGAAATTGTACAGCTCGTATGCTTTGACTACGCGACCAGACACTGTGTGCCGCCAATACTGATACGGAAGAGAGGCAAACCGCTCGTTTCGAAAAGACTGCGGGTAGCAGTCCCACAATAGTCGATCAACTTCGTCCTCATGCCTTTTATCATCTTGCCTCCACAATGGCGGCTCGGACTCAAGTCTTTCATACCCAACTTTCTTCAGTGTTTTTGCGTAGTGAGCAAGTGTGCCATCGATGTCGGATATGACAGCAGTGACGTCTGAAACAACAGATGTGAGGACAGAAACATCGCACTCTGCCATGTTTTTCCCCTTTTGCTAAATGACACCCTTCAGCTAGAGCTCCTACTGCATAAAAAGGAAGGTGGGAAGAGAGAGTAAAGGCTACGTGCTCGTTTTATTTACCATGAAACATTGGAGCTCCATTTCGCATTGCATGAAGAGGTAACGGCAAACGCATTGTTTTTGCTTTTCTTACCAAAGAGTTAGTTTCCCGTACTCATTATAAAAATAGGAACGGAGAGTCCACAAGGTCCCCTTAATTAAAAGACAGTGAACCTCTGTATAGCAAGAAAAAATAGGTTGTCAATATAAAAGATGTAGGAACAACAATAAAAACATGCACAGACTGGCAAAAAAGAGTCAGATAAAACAAGCAGAGAGAAACAAATCGTCAAAAATCACCGCTAGAAAGGGCTTTACGCTTCAACTTTCTGATCATTGATATGACGTTACCATCATTAGCAAACTAAATCACCTGCATTTGGAACACAAGAATGAAAAATATTTGTTGTTGAAGCCTTACTGGAGCGATTGGGAATCCTCTAAAGGAGTTGGTGCAAAAAGTCTCCGCGATTCATTCCAGTCCGGCAATACCTCTGGAGCACACTCATCACGAAACGAAACATCAACGCCATACGCCGACAGCTGATCATCATCTACATGGTGGTCGACGAACAATACGGTTACGGAAGCTCGATCTATTGGCCACCCAACCCAATCGTGAGCCCCGCTATTGTTTGGCGAGACACAGTCATCTATGTCCACATCGTGCCCACTTCCGTCGTCACGACAGCTAATTGAGGGAATAGGACAATTGTCAACATTTTCAACCATGGCATGGTCACCTATCAGTTGTGCAGCCTCCCCAACAGAAAGATGTAGCTTGTCTTCCATAGATCCTGATGCGGATTTCTTTGCTATGGGAAGAGGAGCCTCGAGAGATCCATCCTTCTTTGGGGTAGCTTTTTTTTCAGAACCTTCTGTGAACGGTTGATCCCTTGATTTCAGGAGCGCCACAGACTCCTGCAACCATTCTTCTCCGCGATCTTCAGCTCTCGACACGGCATCCGTAGGTACTAAACTCGTGTCTTGGGGGATCACTTCCTTGTGAAATATCGCGCTTGGTGCACCTGCCTCAGCTGGATCTTTTGCCTTCAACGGCTTCAGCTCTCGCAATAATTCACGTACTTCTTGTCCCGCATTGACAGGATAAGCTCCTGCATTCTTCATTCCGGTCAGTGGCGGAGGGTATATTTCTGCACTCTGCCTGGCCGTAGAAGTCGTCTTCGATAAGGCGACCAACGGACTTGGACCAGGAGCGGGACGTCCAGACGAAGAAGATTTAGATAAATTTTGAATGTCATTCTTTTCCTCTTCTAGCCCTAACGCTCTTCTGAAAAGCAGCTCTCTACTTTCTTTCGTTGATTGAGGTCGATACCGCCTCCGTTCAGCGCTTGCCGTCATTCGATCGCCAACTCTGAATGGGTCGACAATTGTACTCACCAAGCTGCTCTGTCGCGAATTTGACGAGCAGCGTGACATAGATCTCCGTCCACTTTGACTCCGCGGCGAGAAACCTCTGGCGCTTTCCGGTCGAAGCCTCGAAATGTTTTGGCTGGACGGCTGCGAAACACTACGTAAGTTACTATTCCTAGAAGCGACTCGAACCGCTGTGGTCGTTGGCACTGCACTTTCTAAAGCTAGCTGTGAGCTTATCTGTTTGCTCCAGGCTTCCCATTTTTTAAGAATAGACTCTTCTTCCGCCGCTGTTTCAGGCGGCGCAACCTTTGAGAGCTTTTTCATCGAAAAAGATGACTTGTCTACTGTCAAGAATTCTTCAGGCTGGTGACGGACCCGAGGCTTCGGCGCTTCGTCAGAAAACTCTCTTTGTAACGTGTAGTTTTCAGGCGAATTATGTACCCAGTCAAGATTAGTGTAACCGTGTCGATGTGTTCCTCCATCTGGGCGCCGGTTTGCGCTGCCATCATTCTGTAGCACCCGATATCTGCTTCCACTCGGCGGCAAACGACTCGCACCGAGACGGTTGCTTGCTGAACGAGATGGAGACCGCCGCATGTGTATAGCAGCCTTGAAATACACTAAGCTAATAAAGAAGCTAAAATAGCGTGATGATAAGAAGAGAAGAAACGCGACTAGCTCATTTTAACTTCAGCAAATAGAACACTTTGCACAACAAGCGGAGTCTCCTCCTTCTTTGTGGAATAAAATGTATTGCCATACATACCAACTCATTACTTCGTCGTCGGCAAAACATGTGTAGACACACGAAATCAGTAGCTTTATTCATTGGCACTGCTCATCATGAAATTAAGTGAGTAGTAAATAAAAGAACGAGAGGAATATCATCCATCACCATATCAAACGGCACGTAAATACGCAGTCACTTGTTATAAAAGCAAAACGCAAAAAAGATACGTAACAGCTGGCGGGCAGTTGCTCGAAGCAAAAAGATCTGCCCCTGTTCTAATCACAATCTTGTGGCCCACGACGAGCAGCACCGCCACTTCCAAAAAAACAACCTTATACAGCAAGTTGCTCGCAACAATACTAGTCGTACCTTTCAAAGCACTTTTCCACCAACCATTTCCTCTGTTGGGCACGCACCTAGAGAATATGCGAATCCTCTTTCCAAACATGCAAGCCTTTCCCTCACATTAGCCACAAGCAATGTTAACTCATTCATTTTTCACAATGTATGAACAGCTCCCAGTTCGCAGAGTGCAAAGACCTTCGTGATAACACGAAAACAGGCAAATCGGTTTTCTGTACAATGTTCAAAAACCGGAAAAAATTGGCGTGCCACACGCTCTGCAACTACTCTCAATAAGTTCAAAATAAAAACCCTCCATCCGCCACAGGCCCAGCACTCTCCCACAGTTACGGTGTTGCCGCAGATACGGAGTCTTGCACTTCTTGCGTGTCGTCACACGAAACTGTCCATCACCACCGCCATGAGGCTGCCAACTCCTGAAGGACATAGTGACAGTTAACCAGCACGACCCCGATCAACAACAGGAAGACAGAAAAAATAGCCGAAATTCCCTTTTTGAATGTCTCAACCACTAGCCCCTATATTCCTGATAAGGACACAACCAGAAGAACAAAGTAACAGAGATTACATCCTGAAACACGTAAGCCGAGAAGCCACCAAAAACAGAGTAACCGAGAAAGTGAGAGGGGGGGGGTAAAAAACGACCATCGGGATAAAATGCTACTCACACAGCCCAAGGGAGTGCAAAAAAAAACTCACTGCGCCATCACTACATGACAATCTGTGTTACCGGCACGAGAACCCTTGGCTGAAATCACACAGGTACAAGGACCCTGGATGTAATCCCCCAAACCACCAAAAAGACGTACTTTCATCGTAATAGCTGGTTATGCGCGACATCGAAAACAAAATACCGCAACCTTTATTGAAGCGTAAGAGAAGCTTCCACCAGCGACTGGTGAAATCTCAACAACACTTTCTTAAAGAGTCCACACTACAAGGCACCTTCCCCTCAAATGTGACCAACAAAAAGAAATAAATCGTTCATAAACAGCCCTTACCTCAAAATGTACGGACACATGAGCTGCAAGCATACAGTCAAATTCACCAATTAAAACTTTTTCAACAAAAGTGAACATAAACCAAACTTCATCTAAAAATGTACCACTCATCCCTATCGCTGTTTTAACTAGGAATAGAATGTTGCCTCCACGCAACCACCCCAGCAACCACCCCCGCAACCACGCACGCAAAATCCCTGACACCCAACGAATTTAAACAAAAATGGCGGGTGTGTTTCCGGATGCTGCCGGAGTTGCAGGACAGACTACCCTCGGCTTACAGGACCTTTCTGTTAAAGAGCACAACGACGTACACACCAGGTGCTCTGTAAAAAGGAGGCTTTCTTCTAATACCACTTTCAAAAGCTAATATCGATTTGCTGGATTGCCTCCGGCTGGTTCTCCAACGAGCCTTACTTTACCTAGGGGGCCTTTAAACAAAAACGTGCTTTCATCTAGCGATAAGTATCTGGTTCATACCCGTAACAATCTGTAGTTGCGGTTCAACGGAGTTTGGCTTATTCGCGAAGTATTTCAGAATGGAGATAGACGAGGGCCGTATCATTTTGTTCTTTTAAAGGAGACAAGCAGCAGCACGTGTCGTTTTATTACATTCCTCACAATCGTTGCCTGTAGGTTGGCGTCACACAGCTGTGGGTAACAGATCTTGGGGCAGAGGAATCCGCTTTAATAATGACTCAGTGAAAGTATTTTGATCTAACATGTAGAAATTTCCGTAGTACACTTGCTTTTCGTGTGGTGGCATCGTTCACCAGCTGCTATTTTCGTTGTGAAAACGGTCTTGGCATGTTATGAAAATCAGTGGAAGAAGTTCTCATCTCAGGGAAGGGGGGAAGAAAGCTTTTGCGTCGGGTTCTAAAGAAAGTTAGAAAGTGCTTGCCGTACTACGCAGAGAGTGGAATTTTTTTGTGTGGTGTTTTTTTATGGTAAGCTATTTTCTCTTCGCGTTTATGGATCTTACTAGAGGAACAAAAAACAGTTTTTTGTTGGCACTAGAGGGTGCCGTAGAGGGGTGAAGAAGGGTGCTGTAGAACATCTGATCTTGTGGAGGGGGTAAGTTTTTTTTTTTTTTTGGACTTTTGTCTTCAGAGGAATTTTCAGGTGTTAGTAACTAATGGGGGTACAACAGTAAATTTTGGAGAGGGATGGGCTTTGTGGAGTGACCGATTCGGTGCGTAGTCAGATCAAATGGGCTTTTACGCGTTTTGATATAGATGTACGATGCTACGTATGAACTGAGTGATGAAAGTTCTACTTTGACCTGGTGAGCTCTGCATTCCAAGGTATTTGACTAATAGTTCTTCCTTTTGCAGGTTTCTCCAGAGTTCTGTGTGGAGGTGTGTGTGTGTGTGTGTATGGGATTGTGGAAGCTTAGGGTCTGCTGGGCAACAGTTCTTCAGATGGTCATCGTATAGCCTAAGTCATAGTTGTGTTATAGCGTTCCTGTGCACTACTGGTGCTCGGTGAAAGTGACCAATGAGACTGCCAGCAGCGTTACGGAGGAAGGTGCTCGTTGGTGTGTTTCCCATTTTGTTGCTTTTTGTTACTGATTGTGTGTTCGTTGATGACGGGTAAGTAGGCGCTGTGGTGCGGCTTGCCGCGTTGGAGTGAAACTACACCGGGAGACTACAGATGTAGGAGTTTTCTTTGCCGAAGAAGTCATTTGATGCGTATCAGGGGAATGAGATTGTGTTCTCGGAATAAGAAAGGGATGGATACGGGAAAATAGCGGTGGATTCCCAGGGAGCAGGCTATAACTTGAGTTGAAGGAGCGAGGAAAGTGGGCAGCTTTCTCGTGGCTGAACAACTGTGTTTACGGTGGAGATTGATAGATGCCTTTTTGACGTTATAATTGGCCGAAATCACATAAGAGAAACTCGTAGTTATTGTTTCCATCACCGCTTCCAAGCGCAGCCACTCGTTTGTGGCTTCGGCGGACGAAGAGCAATTTATCATGTAAAAAAGAAGGGCTCTGTAATGCTCTGTCTTTTTTTCCGCGCATCACAGGTATATTTCAGCTTAAGAGTTGCTTGAGGCAGGTGCAAGTAATCTGGTGAAGGTGCTAGATTGGACACAAAGCAAAAGCAACAACTACAAAACAGAGCACATCTCGATAATTTCATTTGCGAATAAACAAAGATAGCTGGCGAAGAATGAGGCTGTCGTCGTGGAATATATAGTCAGTAGCCTCCTAGTAGTGCTGGGAGTCGCTATCCGCAATCTCTTTGAGAAGGTGCTTGTGCGTTCAAGAAGAGTGGAATGCTGAAGTACTTTTCATTAGCGGCAGTATATCAAGAGTTTTGAGGTTTCTAGGTGGTTGAAAGTAGCATGTTTTTTTCTTTGCATTCTGTCTTTCTCATCCTCACTACTCTGTTGTTAATTTTTAATAAGCGTAGTTTTCGTCATAAAGGTGCTGTGTACATATATATATATATATATATATATATTTGCAGCTTTACGAGAATGGCGTTCACATGCTCACATGTGCTTAAATGCACAGTTTTGCCTGTTGGCAAAGTGCTTTCTTTAGCAGTGCCTCAACTTTCTTTAGTGGCTATTCAAACTGCGCTCTCAAATGAAACAGCGTGTGCGGCGGAAGCATTTTCTCTCTATGTGAAGAATAGCGGGCAATTCGTCTCTTTGACGCCCGATTTTAAACAGCAAGATTCATTTTACGCACTGTTTCGCTGCCGCGGTGGCGGCAAGGGTGGCTTTCGGAAGCAGTTGGAGAAAAAAGGTCGTGAATTTGCGCGCGCAAAGATGAAAGAGAGGCGGAACAATGCCAAGGTGGAAACGAAAAAGGAGGTCACCGGTGTTACTAAAAAAAACACACAAACGATAAAGGCAAAGGTTCCGAAAACGGAGATCAGCGCAACTCGGACCCTGGTAAAGCAAGGACTTGCTTTTGTGATAGGTTCTTACCAGAAGGGCGGGGCAACCACTAAACCACTATGACCAGCAGCTGCTATGCTTCATAAATGATGAAAATAAAAACTATTACTGATTAGTCGCTTTCATCGTCAACTATTGTTGTCGTAAAAAATATATATCAGAACTTGTTGGCGGAGTATGAAGTAAAGATCGCTGTATTTTCTTGATACCATATTAAGGTTTGCCGTACAAGCTTCACAATCGCAACTCGATAAATATAAATACAATGAAGCAAAGCGATTTTTTTGTGTGCTGGGAACTCTCATTCTTCTGATTTCTTCCCTCTCCCTGTTAATGATTCTTCTAGGCAGAAGCTCACGTGTATACGTTCATATGATGTCGCGAATGCAGCCTTGGGCAGAAATTTGTCCCGACCGCATTCAAAAGCGAATATCTGCATGCACCAGCAGTGGTCTAAAATTGAAGAGTGAGAATGACCCTACAAAATTTATCGTAGGTGATGGTCACGACAAAAGTTTTCGGTGTTCGATAGGAAATCCGCATCGCTGCTCATGTACATTTTCACAGCCCTGCATTCACATTCTTTTTGTTCTTGTCTCTTTCTTTAAAGTTGCACGGACAAACGCCTCTCTTTGGCAGAAGGGTGTCAGCGAGTTGGAGCTGAGTGAGTGGATTGCCGGAAGGAGCGAAATTGAAAAATGCGTATTCTGTCGCGATGCTGTTACAGAAGAAAAGGATTGTGAGCATTGTGGAGCTCGTTTTCACAATCGCTGTTTGCAGCTGGCATCGACGGCGGGAAAGTGCAGAAATGGTGCTTGCCCTAAGTGCGCCACAGAATTATCAATTGTACGAGATCATTCTCCGTTACGGTGCAAGAACTGCAATTGCGCTTGCCGAGACGATCACTACAGGTGTCTATTGTGCGATGGCTTCTTTCTGTGCCCTCGGTGCTACAGCTCGTCAAAAGCGCATTCCTTTCATCCTTTCTCACACCGAAAGGAGAGTTCTTCGGCTCTATTTTCAACTACTGCAGCGCCAGGCAGTGTCGAGGAGTTGCAGTATCGAGAAATCAATCCAGAGGATTACGAAATGCTAGTTTCATTGGATAGCGGGAAAGCAAAAAAACTGCCGCCGCATGTGCTGTCAAAGTTGCCACTTTTAAAGTATGATTTGTGTCGCAGCGGAAACCAATGCTGTCCGATATGTCAGCAAAACTATTGCGATCAAGATGTTTGCCTTGCTCTTCCTTGCGGACACACAATGCATCGAGAGTGCGGTCGGTGTTGGCTGTCACAATACAGTGATGAATGCCCCATAGACCACCTGGCAGTGGATCGAGGATGTTACACAAATGGAACAACATTGTCGGTGGTGACACACGTGAAAAAGGAGAAAGCAAGAACACGCTCTTCCGCACAAAGGCTTTCCAACGTGAATAAATCCCTGTTTCCCCCCATTGGACCAAGATGATGGTGTTCCCAGTCTGCGCTTTTCCCCCCAGACTCACGAACGAGAGTTGTTCGTCTTCACTTTTTTAATGGACAGCGCCGATGATGAGAGATTTAAAAGCGATTAGCATATAATTTCAGTGCTCTGTTCATTTTTAAGCGATTCGATTTGTTCTGCACGTTGTATGTTCTTATGACAGCAACAAATTGCGCTCTCTTTCTCTCGTGTGTTCTTTTCTTATTTTGGACAGCAGCGTCTTATCTCAGATATAATCGATGGATGCTTTTTTTGAGTAGAGAGTGGCTCCTTTTTTCCCCTCTCCCCCAGTGACAGGCTTGGAGCAGTGTTCTCGTCGTTCATTTATGACAAAAAGCGAATATCCTTCCCATACATATATTCAAGGAAAGGACAACTTGCGCACCAATAATACCTTTTTTCCTAGTGCAATTTTGGCTGCTGCACGGATATGGCGTTCTTGCTCAGTTTTTTTAAGTACTCTTTTCATTGATAGAGATGGAGTGCACATGATGTATTGGCTATTTCTGTTCTAGAAGGTGTAAGGTGTTATTGGTTTTTTGATCTGCTTTTTATTTATAGACTGCTTGTTAAGGCCCCTGTTGTAACTGCAACTAAAAAATACAGTCAACCGAAGAACGTTATTTTCTTTAGTGACTCAAAAACCGAGGCTCATCGACCGAGTGTTCTCTTTCAACTACAAGTCTCCTCCCTTTTTTTTTTTTACATGTGATAACTGTGCTTCTGATAACAAAGAAGTCCTCTTGAGATGGTATATGATGCATTCTGCTCCTTGTGAAGACTACTCTTGATGCTGGGCCACAAAACTTCTCAGGCTGCAACCATGATGTGAGCTTCCAAAACGTAAACTGTAATACTTATATATATATATTTCCTCTTTCCAAATTTCCATATCTCTTTTCTGTGTAACATTGTTGTTATTGTCACTTACTACTTCCTTTTGAATGTTCAAACAAACACACACGCAATTTTTACTGCAGCAATTTGTATTCAACTTCAGGTTTTAAGCAAGGAAAGAAATATTCAATGCGCCGTGTTGCCGTCTCTTCCCTGAACGCTCAGTGCGTCCGCGCGATTTGCGGAGCGGCGCCTGTGATGTACTTTCCGCCTTCTGCCTCCGCTGCCGTTTCCAAGGAGGAGCAGGTGAAGCGGAACACGAAGATTGCAATTGAGATGGTTAAGCGCTACAAAGGTGAGATTCCGGCGCCGTATGCGCGCAAGTACACTGCGACTGTAGAAGAGCTTGAGAAGGAGATTGAGGCTCTTCTTGGCCACGCGGCCAGTATGCGCAAGGCGATGACGGATGACCAGCCAATGGATAAGCTTGGTCTCATGGAGCGCTGCCTGCGCCACGCTCTCTGGTCATATCACAAGGACGAAGGCAAGTGCGATTTCAACGAGATTGCAAAGTGGATTGTGTACACCCCAGATGATGAGATAAAGTTTGCGCAGATGAAGCGTCACATGGAGGCCAAGACAAAGCTGGCCGCTTTCCGCGCCACACGCGCCGAGCAGGGTCTTCCCGACGCTCCTGTGCCGCAAATCAATTGGAGTGAGGAGTACAAGAATGTGGTTGACCGCGAGCTCGTGAATGAGAAGCGCGTTCGCTACGATACTATTGCTGTGAACACCATGGACCGCGATGAGGCGCAGATTGACGCTGTCCTCCAGCAGTACCGCAAGCCTGTTCAGGACAAGCGTCTAGACGACCTTGTCGAGCTTCTGGAGCGCTTCAAACCGGTGCTCGCCCGCGAGGCCATCATGCAGCGCCTTACCATCAAGCACCTGGAGGGCCAGCTTGGCGTGTGGCGCTACATGGATTGGTGTCCGGAGGTTCGGGACCGCGCGGAGTTGGAGGTGGATGTGTCCGGCTTCCAATGGTGGTCTCCTCTGGAGGAGCGCCGCCTGCTCCCGGTGCGCCTGCGCTCGGTGAACGAGGTGCGCGAGATCATGACGCAGACTCAATCCTCGAAGGAAGCTGAGATGTCGAAGAGCAATCCGCAGGCCTCCCAGTCTGGCGGCGATGGTGATCGCGAGCGCCTGCTGAAGGAGGTACTGGCTTTGCAGGCTCGCATCCACCAGCGCGACGATGCTCCAGTGGAGGAGAAGGCTGGCCACTAAAGAGGCTGTGGATCGTGGTCCTCTTTCCTCTTTCCCAAAGTGGAGGGGTTGCAAGTAAAAATCAATGGCAGATGTAAACAGGTTTGCTGACTTCTGCTGTGATGTACGCCCCTCTCGTTATCGAACAACGTGTGAATGGAAGATGCACGCCCTGTTTATGTATTCCTTCATCTCTCGTTGCGTAGAGTCTTTACAAACTTCTCTTCTTTTATTAGGAATGCACTTCTTTGCGGGTGTGCGAGTACCCCTTATTATGGGGTATTTGACACACGGCTACAAAGGCGGCGGAGGAAAACGAAATTTCTCCTTTTCTTTTTAGGTAGCACTTTTGGTTCACTGAACTGTGATATTTGGTGGCTTTGATAGAAGGTATAAATTGATCACGAAGGAAATAGAGGCAAAAGCGAGGCGTGGGTTGCAGCCCGCTTTTGGATGGGGCTGCGTATATATCTATATTTCTGGTGTGTCGCTCTCCGTGACGAAGCTAGAGTTCATGATGGAGGCACTAATGCTGTGCATATGGGAGAGAGTTCAGCGGCCACGTTATTCTCCGTACGTTGTTATTATGATTTCTCTTGAACAAGAGGTTTCCCATTTGCCTTGACATGTATGAAAAAGGCGTTCCTGTATTAGGACAGTTTTTTTTTTTCTGTTATCAAGCAGTTGAAGCACCGGCGTTTCTCCCAATTTTACTAATTTGCTCCTATTTCTTTTCTTCCGCTCCAGCAGTTTTCCGTTCAACTGCGAAGCTTCATCTGACCTCAACAAAAGCGTAGCCGTACTCAGTAGTTCGTAACACTTATTTGAATCGCACGTTTCAAGGCACCAGCATTTATTTATTTACTTTAAGGTACCTATATTTAATGATGGACGCAGTTGCGTTGAAGAACAAGGGCAATGAGGAGTTCTCCGCAGGGAAATATGTGGAGGCAGTGAACTCTTTCTCCAAGGCTATTGAGCTGGATGGGGAGAACAACGTTCTCTACAGCAATCGTTCGGCGTGCTATGCAGCAATGCACAAGTACAAGGATGCATTGGATGATGCGGACAAGTGCATTTCTATCAAGCCTGACTGGGCCAAGGGCTACGTTCGCCGCGGCGCGGCTCTTCACGGTATGCGACGCTACGCAGACGCAATTGCAGCCTACGAGAAGGGGTTGAAGGTGGATCCCGCCAGTAGCGCCTGCACGCAAGGTGTGAAGGACGTCCAGGCTGCGGTGGCGCGTGAGTCGCGCGATCCAATTGCGCGCGCTTTCACGCCGGATGCGTTCCGCAAGATTCAGGAGAACCCGAAGCTTTCGTTGCTGATGCTCCAGCCCGATTACGTGAAGATGATCGACACCGTTGTTCGCGACCCTTCGCAGGGTAAGCTCTTCATGGAGGATCAGCGCTTTGGCGTGACGCTGATGTACCTCAGCGGCATCCCGATCCCGACGGGCGACGACGACGAGGAAGAGACCCGCACCTCGCCCAATACGACAAAGCCGGCGGAGAAGCCGAAGCAGGAGGAACCGCTTTCGGAGAGTGAAAAGGAGGCGCTGGCAGCGAAGGAGGAAGGTAACAAGCTGTACCTTTCCAAGAAGTTTGACGAAGCGCTGGCGAAGTACCAGGAAGCCCAAGAGAAGGACCCGAAGAACACACTATACATCCTGAACGCCACCGCTGTGTATTTCGAGCAGGGCGACTACGACAAGTGCATCGAGGAGTGCAAGCGTGGTCTCGAGCACGGCCGCGAAAACCACTGTGACTACACTATTGTTGGCAAGCTGATGACGCGCGAAGCCTTTTGCCTGCAGAAGCAGAAGAAGTACACGGAGGCCATCGACCTTTACAAGCGCGCTCTCGTTGAGTGGCGCAACCCGGACACGCTGAAGAAGCTGACGGAGTGCGAGAAGGAGCACCAGAAGGCGGTCGAGGAGGCGTACATTGATCCTGAAATCGCCAAGCAGAAAAAGGACGAGGGCAACCAGTTCTTCAAGGAAGATAAGTTCCCCGAAGCTGTGGCAGCGTACACGGAGGCTATTAAACGCAACCCGAAGGAGCACACCTCCTACAGCAACCGCGCTGCAGCATATCTGAAGCTTGGTGCATTCAACGACGCTCTCAAGGATGCGGAGAAATGCATTGAGCTGAAGCCGGACTTCGTCAAGGGGTACGCGCGTAAGGGCCACGCATACTTCTGGACGAAGCAGTACAACCGCGCGCTGCAGGCGTACGATGACGGTCTGAAGGTGGATCCGAACAACGCGGACTGCAAGGAGGGCCGTTACCGTACGATGATGAAGATTCAGGAGATGGCGACTGGACGGTCGGCTGATGGCGACGAGGCCGCGCGCCGTGCTATGGAGGACCCCGAGATTGCTTCCATCATGCAAGACAGCTACATGCAATTAGTGTTGCAGGAGATGCAGAATGACCCCACTCGCATTCAGGAGTACATGAAGGATCCGGGCATATCTGGAAAGATTAACAAGCTCATCTCTGCAGGTATTATTCGCTTCGGTCAGTAGACTCCGCTACGAACGCACACGTGCGTATGTGTGTTTCGTTTTCTATCTGCTTTTTTTTCCGATGTGAGAAGTTTGCGTAGGTGAAGAGGGCAGCAGAGTGGGAGGACGCCTAAATGAAGGTCTTCCACTTGCTGTCTTACCGCCTGTTTCATTCCTTCACTTACTGCTTCTCATGGGAAAGCAGAGAACAAAAGGAAATGGGGAAGAGTGGCGCTATGGAGCCTGCCTTCACAAGCGCTCGGTTGTGTAGTGACAAATGCACTCTTAAAGCGATAACTTTGAGTTATATTCTATTGTTGTATGTCAGCCCTGTTCCCTGTGTTTGTTTTGTTTTATTTTTCGTGACCATTCTCCGTTTTCAACACACACACACACAGACACAGACAACAAGCACTGCACCACGGATAGCTGCAGCCTCGTCCAGCGTCGCCTTATTATGATTATTGTTATTCTTTTCTCACTGTTGGCGGTGCCAGAGAGTCGGGAGGCGTTCGCGTGCTCGTGCTCGTGCTCGGGGAAGTAAAGAAATTAAGAAGTGGCAACGAGAAAACAGAGAAAAAGTGCAACTTGGGCCGAGGCGCAAAGTTCAAGCATGCTTTTACGTTTCTCATGGGGGTTGGCCATGGAAGATGAAATGGATGGATGCCGATTGGCGTGGCTACTGCTGCGAGTACACTGCATCTCGGCACAATTTCATACAGTGCGCAAAGCCGTAGGTGGACTCATGTGCCCATTCTCTTCGTTTCGTTACATGGGCTGAGGTACCAGTGGCTGAAAGACTCTGCACATACTCATTCTTGTTAGCTCCACATCAAGGAGATGCCGCTGCCCTTTGAATGGTTGGGCGGTGGAGGTGTCTATCAGGACGCAGCGGGTGCTTTCATACTATCACCGCTGACAATGCGTCCATCTTCCCCTGTTCTTTCTCCCTCCCTTTGCGGTGTTGACAACTCTGTTTCTTCTCGTCGACGTATCCAATTGATGCCGCGGCTATTTTTTTGGCGTGCCATCACATCCTGCTAAGAGGTGCCTTGTCTTTTTTTTGTTTTCCCGGTAAACCTGCACCGAAGACATATTACAGAAATGTCCACCGACCCACAGCTGCGCCTCGCGATGGCGAATGAGAGCAACGTGCCGAAGGAGTACGTGCGCGCCGTCGACCATCATTTACTGCCACCACGTGTGGGGCACAACTGGAACGATCAGGCGTTTCGCGAGAAGCAAGGCAAACCACAGCAGCTAGAGGCAGAATTTCGCGGCAAGCGCGCGTTTACCGTTGCGAACAAGTCGATCTTTTCCGCTGCGCCCCCTGATATGTGTCTCACCGCACAACAGCTTGTGGATGCCCTTGCCTCATCCTCCCGCAACCGAAGCGCGTCCAGCCGAGCGGCGCGTGACGCGGCGGCACATCGCGCTGTCACGCTAGACGACAAGGTTCTGCGTTTTTATGCCTTCTTCAACGAGCCCGCGCCGGAGGGCGGTGCGACGGATTATTGGCACCGCAAAGTGGTCATTAGCTTCTTTCTTGAGGACGACACGTTTATGATTGTCGAGCCGCGGATTCTCAACAGCGGTCTCGACGGCGGCACGTTTTTAAAGCGGCATAAAGTTTTGGCGGACCCACGACAGCGCGAACAGCATCCCAATGAAGAGTACGTCTCCCTTAACTACCTGAATGTCGGTCAGTCGGTGCGGTTGAATGCGGTCGACTTTTTCATCTACGACTGCGACCCCTTCACCCGCGATTTCCTTACTGCCCTCGGCATTGAGGTGGGCTCCGCCGAGCCGTGCCCGGACGACTATTTCATGTCCGAGTACGGGCGCTATCAGGAGCGTCAGCAGTCTGGCAAATGTGGCCTTCTATCGCAGGACTTCAGTGCCGAGGAGGCGGCACGCGCGGCACGTTTTGTGCGGGACGGAGGCAAGATGCTGCGTTTCTTCGCTGTTCTGGACGAACGGGAAACCGTGCCGGGTGGCGGTGTGCGGCGGTTAGAGGTGCTGATGTTCGTGGAAGACTTATCCATTGCAATCTTGCAGCGCCAGGGCACCGCGGGGGATGCTCCCGGGCTCTACCTATCACGAGGGTGGCTTCCTAAGAGTGGGTCCGCGGCAAAGGCGAACGAGTTGACGTTTATGCATCGCGTGAACGGGCAGCGTGAGCCGGACATGGGTGGCCCTGATGCTTACTACCGCGACACGGATTTGGACGTGGGTATGACGCTGAACATTTTCGGCCGCCCCGCACTTGTCTACGACTGCGACGACTACACGCGCGAGTTCTACGCGGAGCGTCACGGTGTGACACTGAGGCCTGCTATTGACGTGTCTGCCTACTTCCAAGATGGGAGGCAGACGGTGATGGGCACGACGGCCGTGCAGAGCGTGAAGAAATCGGATACACGCGTGGGTACTACAAGCAGTGATAGCTGCACAGCAGTGCGCGACAGTGCGAAGGACGCGTTACGCTTCCGTGCTGTGCTTGCCCGCCCCCGTTTGCGCGACGACGAGCACCGCCGCTTCGCAGTCACCTTCTATACCGACACGGAGGAGTTCATGGTGTACGAGAGTGCGTTGCCGACGGCCGGCATCCACGGCGGGTGCTTATGGAAGCGGCGCAAGGTGCTTAAGGAAGTACCTAAGGCGGGCCCTCGCAACGCACCAAAGCCGCCTGTTGTGCCGGATGCGCTGCCGTACTACTCGCTGTGTGACCTCGGCCTGAATAGCGAGCTGATGGTCAATGGACTGCTCTTGCGACTGACGGAGATGGACGCGCACACGGCTGCCTTTTTTAAGCGGGGTAGCGGCGCCTCCGCCTTCGAGACGGGAGCTGCCGGTGGCTCGGCGGTGGTGACGGATGCCACTGGTGCGGTTGTCACCGTCGAGCACCTCGTGTCGGAGCTGCGCGGCTACCTCCATTCCCGCTTTGGAACCGGTGTGGCGTCCTTCCTCGCTCTGGACCGCGATCGCGACGGCATCGTCAGCTTGCCTGAATTCACTGCGGCGATGAAGGGGTTTCAGATCACGGACGACAAGAACGCTGCCGCTGCGATCTTTGCGCACATCGCCTCTTCTCCGGACACGGCGTATTTCACCTCCGAAGATTTGATGCGCTGGATTGACTCCATCACGGAGGCGGACAAGAAGAGTTCTGGCCGCAAGCCAGGTCTTCCATCGGGTGGCGAAGAGGCGGAGCTCAAGATGATCCAGCAACGCGCGCTGCGCACGAAGGTACTGCGCGAGCTGAAGTCTCGCCTGGATGCGCGGTGTTGGAAAGGGGCGGAGATGTTCCGTCTTGCTTCGACAATGCCACGTGCGTACCGCGGCCGGCGGGCTGACCTCTACTCCCTCAGCAACCCCGACCGCGACACCTACATCACTCCCGTGCAGCTGCGCCGTTGCTTGGAGGAGATCCTCGGGGCGTTGCCCACCCCCGACGAGATGAACTGCCTTCTCAAGTTTTTCTTTCCCGACCTTCCCGCGGAGGCCTACATGCAAACACGCAACGAGAACACAACGTATAGTGTGGACTTGAACGAATTTCAGCACCGTTATTATGAGATGACGAAGGAAACGATGCTGCCGGAGTCCGATGAGGGCGAGCGCAAGTAGCGGCAAGAAGGGAAAGAAGTTTTGTGCCGCCTCCCCGGGAGTCGCTGCTGTGGAGGGCCCCGCTCACCTTCTCATTGTTCCTCCTCACGGGTGTATGCCGTTTTCGTTCTTTTATTTTATTTTCAAGTGGTCTGATTTTTCTGAATAGGCTGCGCTGAGCGCTGAACACGGCGCTTCTATTCCGTCAACGACACGTAGGGCGCTTCTGGGTTGTTCATCTGTAAGGCGAGGGTGCCGTACAAAACGGTTTCTCTCTTTCTTTCATTTCCTTGCTGGTTTGGGCTTTCTTTCTTCACGAGTCCGCGATGCGGTTATGTAGCATACGGTGAAGTTTTGTTGGATTGCGATGCCCGGTATTCGCGTTGTGATACCTGTGTCCCGCCCATGTACATTAGAGATGGATGCTTTTTATAAATGTAGATATGGTTTCCTCCCCGGATGAGCAGTGCGGTGCCGCTTCATCATGCGCGGCGTACAAAAGCGTTTACGAATTATTGCAAAGCGTCAATACAGCGCTGTTCGAAAACAACAACAAGGGGTTTTCGTATTACGTAGCGTACTGGCTTGTGAGTGACATCAGTGAAACGGATTACGAGTCTCAAGGCAATCGCTGCTTGACGAGACGGGATACTTGTAGGGGGTGCGTTTCCTTAAACTCGTTTTGAATAGATAAGAGAAGCGCAGGTATTTGATTCCCAAAACAGGATGAAACCGAGAAAAATGTTGATGGAATCACTTTTTTTTGAAGTTCAACTTTTCGTCTTCAATGCTGTTGGTCGCCACAATGCGGTTTAAGCCCGTCCCTATGTCTTCGCTCTCACCTGCTTGACCTTAGGACTCTCCGTTGCTCTTACACGTTGCTTCGAATTTCGGCTTCGTTGTCTTCGCCTGCATGGAAGAGCTTCACAAGCAGGTACATAAAGAAGTTGCTTGTGTGGCCGTATCATGAATCTCTCCTTGTTGACCGCGAGAGCAATTTCATTTCCAAAACAGAAAAGAGAAGAACTTAAACCGGACACCGCGTAGCGTGGCTCTAAATCCATAACACCAAAGAAGAAAAGGCAGCGGCACGAACCATTTTGACAACGACTAATAAAGATTAAATTCATTGGGACATTTTCCGTTTTCCTTCTGTTGGCTTTCTTTTGGGCGGTGCGTGTAGGCATTCAGGCAAGTGTAATCAACTAGAGGCACCAATACGTCGGCTACCTTAGCCCCCCTTATTGAATTTCTCCCTTCTAGGTACCTTAGCAATAAAAGCAAGAGCCAATACTGCTTCAGCCTTGCCAAGATGTCCGTGTCTCCACTCCAAGATCAGCTGACGCGCATCGAGAGGGCGTACTACTACCAGCGCGGTAAGATGACGGAGGTGCATGCCATCAGCGGAACGGTGAGCCCGCACACCGAAAAACGTGACCACCTTGGCCCGTTCTGCCTCGTCTCCGGCAACGGCAACCGCCCGCTTTCTGAGGCAGTGGCGCTCCTCATGGGCACCCACACCCACCACACATCCGTAACGCAGTACTCGAATGGCGAGGTGAACGTGCGCATCAACGAGAGCGTGCTGGGAGCCGACGTATACATCATTCAGAGCACCACCGGCAACGAGATCATTGACATCAATAGCGCTCTCATGGAGCTGCTCCTTCTGATCCGCAAGATGCGCCTCAGCAACGCGAAGAGTGTGACTGTCATCACCCCGTTTTTTGGCTACGCCCGCCAGGACCGCAAGACAAATCTTCGCGGCCCCATCTCTGCCTCCGCAGTGGCTCGCATGATTGTCAAGATGGGCGCTGATCGCCTCGCGGCGCTCGATCTGCACTCGAACCAGATCCAGGGCTTCTTTGACAACATGCCCGTGGACAACTTGATGATGGTGCACGAGTTTGCGCGCTATCTGCTCGACCAACCGTGGTGGGATGTGGAGCAGGTCGTGATCGTCTCGCCTGACGCTGGTGGTGTGGAGCGGGCGAAGCAGCTGGCGGATATCCTGCAGGTGGGTCGCATTGTCACTATCGTAAAACGTCGTATTGCAGCAGGTAAGGTGGAGACAATGCAAACTGTCGGTGACGTCGAGGGGTTCACCTGCGTCATCGTGGATGATATGATTGACACCGGCGGCACGCTCGTGAAGGCATGCGAGCTTCTCAAAAATCTGGGAGCTGTGCGTGTGTCGGCTTGCTGTACACATGGTATTCTGACGGACCCGTGCTCGGAGCGCATTAACAAGTGCGATGCGCTGCAGGAACTTGTCGTCTCAGATTCCATACCGCAGGTGGAGCACCAGAAGGCGGTTCCGAAGCTGAAGGTGCTCACCATAGCTCCTTTGATCGCTGCGGTGGTGGATAAGTACATGCACGAAGAAAGTGTGAGCTCCTTGTTTGGTAAGACGTTGTAGGAACTGTAGCAAGCACAGAAGGGAAATGAGGGCGGCGGGGTGATCGAGTGTTGCGACATGCGCTTTGTTCTGATTTCGGTTGTCCGGTCTTTTCCCTCCTCTACTTTTGTTTTGTTTCGGTGCCGTGACGCTTGGCAGGGCGACGGCGCACATCGAACAGCTTCAATGAAAGCGTGCCGCTACTTTCACACCGGCATAAGATCGCTGCCTGGGCAGCAATGTGTTGGCTGGATTTGGGCGTGCATACGACTGTTGCACCAGCGGATGCAGTGCCTTTGCCGTTTGGATCTGCAGTCATCACTGCCGTATGTAGGCCTTTCTGTTGTTTTCCTCGATTTCAAATTTCTTGTGAAATCCAGTTGATGGTTTAATGCTTCCTGTCTCTCCTCGCTTCTCCTTTTCACGTGTGATAGAAGCACCCCAAGCCAAACGCCCATCTGTGCACACCGAACAACGGGGTGCACGAGCGGAGAGGCTGAAGGGGGCCTGGAACTGAGCGCGCTGCCGTTTCAACCTGTAGCGCCCAATAGTAGGGGAAAACTCTTTTGCTTTGGACGTATGTATGTGTGGAACTCACCCCCTGTGGGGCAACATGGGCGGCTGATGCGCCATCCCCCTAGAGCACAGCTTCCGTGTTGTGGCAGTGCGTTATGCTCTCCTTCATGAAGCTTCTCCCTCTCACTCACTTCATCTAACGTTCTCTGACTGCCCTAAAGCACCGTGCGAGCAAACACAGCCACGAAAGCGTATGCTGCGGCCACCGACTGCGTTGATGAGCCTTTCGAAGGGGAAGACAGCTGGGTACATTCAGAGGCGGTTCCGTAGACCAGGGCAACCCGCGATCGGGGCTTTCCACGCAGTACCTCCCTTCTTTAGTTTTGCGTCACAGCTCCACTTCACCATTTGCGCTGCCGCATAGACACACGCACTCCAGTTTCCTTCCCAACTTGGTGGTGCCGCAAGAATAGATATCGCCGATTGCACACATTGAATTAGATCGGAAGCAGAAAATACATCGTAATACTCAGACATAAACGCTGACACACACCATCGTGCGACTTTAGTATAATTCATAGAGGCCGGATCTAGTGGTAAGACCTACCAGCACGATACGCACTGCTTGCTTTCCCGTGTGCACGCATGAGCTCTTTGCTGCTGAAGGAGATTGGGGCTAGCAATCCGGACGATCAGGCAGTCTTGGAGCTGTTTGCGTCTTGTCGTGAACACGTGATTCACGTTTCCGCAACGTGCCTTTTGCCTGATCAAATAGCAGTGACGACGAAAAATGGTTTTGTAGAGCTGATCAATACAGCAAGTGGGGAGTTCCGCCTCTTCCTTACTTACCTCGACCGTATCCCTCTCGATGCCTCCCTGCGGTGCTTTTCTCTCGTCCCAAGCCTCTACGCCGCCTCCACAAAACATCACCATCATCTGTTGTTCTCGCTCTCCTACTCGAACGAGCTGCTTCTCGGCAATGTAGAGACCGGAGCCGTGCGGACGCTAGCCACGTGCGTGAGCCGACCAAGCGTGGTGGAGTGCGATGGAGATTACATTGCCTGCGGCGAGGGCAACGGCCAGCTTTCGGTGTGGCGCGGGAGCGCGGAGGAGCGCGATCGCGTTCGTTTGAGAGGCGCAGGCAACGTCTCGCTGCCGCCGCTGTTGTGGCAACAGAAGTTTTTTGATGACACTGTTGTCTGTATTGGGCTGCATCGCGACCAGTTGGTGTGCTGCTCGGCGGATTACCGCTGCGTTGTGGCCTCCGTGGAAGATGGAGCCGTGCGGGCGTCGTTGTCGTCGCTGGATCTCGACCGCGGCGTTGCCGCCTTTGCGCTGACCAGGCCGCCGCTGGGGGCAGGGCAAAAAGTGCTGGCGGTGTGCCTCGCGTCGCGCATCTCCGTGTTTGCCATGAATTCGTTGGACGAAGGCGGGGCCAGAAAGACTGCGGCCGCAGAGCCGCTATCGCTGCCGCCCCCCTCGTCAGGACGCTCTGAGCGCTGGTCGTACCGAGGGGGCTGCGGGATAAGCGAGGGGGAGGAGATCACGTGTGCATCGTGCCTGGGGATGTACATGGCAGCGGGCACACGCTCCGGCCTGGTACTGCTATACGCCTGCGATGCCGCTGCTCAGCAGGTGAAGGAATTGGTGCGCTTCAACGTCGGCTACGGCGTGACAGGGTCGCAGCTCTTTGCGGACGACACGCTGCTAGTGGTGACCTCTGCTGGAGACGTCTGGCGCTGGCCGTTGGCCGACTTGCTAAGCACGGCAAGGCTAAACGTGGATGGCTCTGTGAAGGAAGCACAAAACAGTAAAAACGATGTGGATGATGACGAGGAGCCGGCGCCGAAAGCCGAGACGCCACCGCAACCTTCTGCGGCCCCAGGCGTCAAAGCCGCGGCGCACCTGGCGCAGCTGAACACGACCCCCTACGAGGTGAGCTACACGCACGAGGGCGAGGTAGAGGATCGCAACCTGTCAATGCAGGATGTGTGCTCTGTAGCTCACAGTTCACAGGGTGAAGAGAGTGCCGATATGGAGGCGGGCAACGCCACAGCGCCAACGGCAGACAGCGGTGCGGCCACTCATTTTTGCGATCGCAGTGACGCAGGAAGGCGTGGCGTCACGTCAGTGCATCTGTCGTCACTGCAGGGAGGCGGCGATACCACCGATCTGAACGCGTCTGCAGAAGGTGACGAAGACGCACACGGTGAGTTCCACGCCGAGGATAGCCTCGGCACGGATGGACAGCCCACGGAGCCGACGACGGTGCTTTGCCTTTCCGCACCACCACTTGGGCCAGCGCTTGCGAGGCAAAATTCTGAAGCCACAGAGGCAAGAGGGACTGACAAGCCTCTTTCTCAGGACAGAGCTCAGGCTGTGCTCTACGACCCAGAGACTGCCGCTGATATCTCTAGCGCGAGCAAAGGCGGCGCTACGGCGAGCTCGCCGCAGCTGGAGGCAGTGACCGATCTCGTTGAGGTAAGCCGCTGCGACTCTGTCAGTGGCGTCTCGCCCCCCTCTTCGAGCGACACCACCGTTCATTTAGAGGTGATCGAATCTGATGTCCGTGAGCGGACGAACTCCGCGGCAAAATGGACCTCCTTCAACGAGCGTGAGGACAATGAAAGCGCATCGACACATGTACACCGCGCCAACGGTGACGTCATCAGTGGCCCCACAAGAAACGCGCCAGCCAAGAAGGGCGGTGGGACGAGGGAGGGCGCGAGGACGAAGGCATCCTCATCTCCCAAGGGAGCGAAGGGCATAGAGGGTAGGACGACGAGAGAGGCGCAGGAGATGGCAAAACTAGAGGCAGAGTTCGATCAGGCGGTGCAGCGTATGCTTGGGCCCAAGGCGTCTATTGAGGGCCTTCGCCGCGGCCGCCGCATGGACCCTCGCAAGGTGGCCGGCGTACTCCAAAATTTGGTCAACCAACACGCCGCGACGGCTGCTGGTGACTCCTCAGCGAACAGCGGCGCATCCGCGCTTGCAGGCCTCAACAGCACGAAATTGTTGGAGGAAAAGCGCGCTGCCGTCACTGCTGCGGCGTTCGACTTCGATACGTACCGTCAGGCCCATCGTCTCGAGGTAGACGCGCTGCTGTACCAGCACCCAGTGAAGACGTCGACGTACACCTTGCAGGATCGTGTGTTCAGTGGAGTTGAGGCGGTTGCGCGCATCCACAATGCCGAGGGCAGTGAAGACAATGCCCCGGAGCTGCGGAGATTGACGGCACCGCCTTCCTCACAGGATGAACTGCGTGATGCTACCTACGGTCGTGTGAAGCGCGTCGTTGACCCGGAGATCTTGGAAGAGCGACGATGTGGTGGGCCGGAGCTACGGCACCACCGCTGCGATGATTTGCTGTTCCCTTCGCCTGCTGCGGAGTCAACGGTGCTGTTCAAGGAGGATGTGTTGCCTCCCAGCCCTGCGTGGGAGGAGGTCCTTCTTCTGCCGTTGCCTCTGCCACCGGCATCTTCAGTGTTCTGAGCGTGCAGGGGTTTTGGCTCGCAACGCGACCGTCTGGAGCGCCTTTTGCTTTCTCTCTGTTGCGTGGCTTCCCACGCCTGGTGTTCACCATCTATTATACAGCTGTACTGACTTATATATGTCTGCGTGTCGCTTGTGTTCCCACTGGCGGGTGCGCCTACTTGATAGAGTTCACGTTAATTCAATGACAGGTAAGAGGCCGGCTGGAGGGGAGGAGTGGGATGCGACCCGCCATTGAGATTCTTGACGGAGGCCGCTTCGCTTGTGTGCGGCCATCACCATCGCGTGGACGATGTTTCTTTTCTCCTTCGCTGATGGGTAACGCTGCCCACCCCCTTCCCCTCCCCCTCATCCGCTGTGGTTCAGCACTTCACGGAGAGCGCGTCTCTCTGTTCGTGCTGCCCGTTGGGGTGATGTATGCATCTCAACTACAAGCCGTGATCCTCTCCTTCTGTCACCTCCAATGATCTCATCTCTGACGATAATAATACAAAACACTGGATGCACACAACCGTGTATCCTACGTGTATTACCGAAGCACACACAAACATCCGCGTGTGTGGCTACGCCATTCTGGGCCAACGCGGCGATCTTCTGCCCTTTTTTTTTCCTTTGACCAGCGGACTGCGCTCCTGCTGAGCATACACATACATCATTTCTACGAGTTACTTTGAGAGGGTGGCATAATGAGTCACTACAGCGACTTGCAATCCGTCATAGACGGCATTTTCCGTCAGCGCGGGGAGGCGGTCGTGGCCGCCGAGACCATCTCTGAAATCGGCAGTAAGAAGGGGGCCTCGAGGCCGCGTCTGATTATTTTGACGCATCCCCTCAGCGGCAGCGGCGGGGCCACGCTCACCATCGTTTCTACAGAGCTCAACCGCCAGCGCGTGAAGCTAAAATCTGCGTTTGCCGTAGACCGACTCATCGAGGTCTCGAACGAGGGCAGCTTCGACGCCACCTTCAACTTCGGTGCAAGCGGCCTGCTGTCCGTCAGCTTCGAGTCGCACATCCAGCGTGAAATGTTTGTCGCCGCTGCGCGTCGCCTGCAGACCACGCCGTCGTCGGCCGGTGCGCGCGGCGGCTACTCCGATGGGCGATTGGGCACCATTCGCGGTGTGCTGACCGAGGCGGTGGGGGCGGGGGCGGCGGACGACGCCGCCGCGCGCGTGCGTAAGCTGCGCCAAGACAAGCGCCGCCTCTTCACCACCGAGGAAGAACAGCATCTGCTGAAGCACATGGGAACCAATGGGGCGGGCTTTGATGACATCAAACAGTTTCAAGAGGCGCTCCTGCGGCAACAAAAGAATTCGGAGTTGAAGTCGATCGATTTGCTCACCAGGTCGGAGGCGGCGTGGCAGGAGGCGCAGCAGCAGGTGCAGGACTTGGTGCAGGATGTGGAAGAGTTGGAGCAGCGCATTGAGGAGTACTCGACGCATCTGTTATCGAAGAAGTCCGTCATTCAGCAGGTTGAGCACGACAACAACACCCTCCAACGCAGACAGGAAAACCTGAAGAATTTGTACATTATGATGTCTGACCTGCGCGATCAGCTGAGCCTCGCACCGGCCACTGTGGCGCTGCTCACTCGTCTGCGGTCCGTGTCGGAGGACGGTCTGGTTGCCTTTTTCTCGGAGGGAAGTAATGCGATCACCTTGTCGATCGCTATGAAGCACATGCAGGGCGTCTTGCACAACCCAAAGCTTGACAGCGACTTTCCCATCAACGCCGTGATGGAGCGCAAGGCGTATTTTCTCGATCAGCGGAAGATGATCACGCAGCGCTCCAAGACCTACATTCTGTCTACCATCGAGTCCTTTGAGGCCATCTACCTTGCTGACAAGACGCGGTACAGCCGGGGCGCCTCCCTTGTCTGGCGCCTGCACGTCGATCTGTCTGTGAAGTTGATGAACATTAGCGACATCATCTGTGCGCTGAGCCGCATCGACATGGAGGGCTTCAGCAGCGCGCTGCGCAAGTATCGCTCGAGCATGCAGAAGGTCTACGCCCTTGAGATCTCGCGCTTCTTCAAGGCGCTCAACATGCAGATGAAGAAGGTGAACGCGTGGCGCGGCCCTTTTCTGCTCGGCACCTCCGAGACGCGCAAAGATGCAATGTCGACGCGGATGGAGGCGCCCCAGGAGGGAGAGACACCCCGTATGTACTCCCGCGGGGGCTACACCGCCACGCCTGCCCTCACCCCTCGCTTAATGGAGTACGACGACGACAACGGCGCCGACATGGTCAGCCGCGGGCGATCGGCGAGCAACCACAGCGGTGACGACAATCACACCCGCCTCACCGTGCAGTTCCCTTCTGTGGCGGGCCTGCACATGGAGGGCAACATCCCCAGCTCCGCGATCGAGCTCTATGAGAATGCGAGTACGCTGCGCAAGCTCGACGTGCGTGCCGAGACGTCGACTGTTGTGAGCGGCATCAAGTCTCTCGCCCCCAACACGAGTGGCGGTGGCTACGTGCGGCCCGACCTCGCCTTCGCCATCGCCCTCGAGTCGGTCGTGCTCGCCGTTTTGCACGAGGAGGTGATTCTGCGCAATTGCTTCGGGCTAATTGACACCGCAGCCGTAGAGCCCTCGGGGGACGTTACGGGCAACACGTCGAGCGTTTGGTCCAGCCCGCTGGGCAAGGGGAAGAGGGACGCATCGCCTTTCGCAAGCGATGCTCCCGCAGCCGGCCCACCGGGCGCCGCCGAGACAGACGCCGACCGCGTGCAGATGATGCGAGACTCCCTCCTCGAGCTTTTTGGTGGCACAGACGCGAAGGCGCTTGTGAGCGTCCTGCAGGGCAGCTCCCGCGCTGCCAGCGTACGGAACTCGCGGTCGAACAGCCAAGTCCGTGACATCGGGCTCCCTCCTCGTCCGCCGCCGGCGGGCTATAGCGGTGACACCTCCGGCAATCAGGACTCCGGATTTCCGCATCGACGGACGTGGAGCGGGGCGTCGTCGACGGGCCTCGGTGGCAACGGCAGCTCCTTCAGTGGCGACGATCGCAACTCCGACTCTGCTGCCGACGGGCCGTCACGCAGCGCGCTGCACCGCAACTTTCTGATTCAGTCGATGCGCAACTTTGCCAACTTCTTTGTGGAGAAGTGCGATCGCATCTACTGCATTCCGGTACTCTGCATGATTCGCGCCTACCGCCGGCGCACGGAGAACGCAATGCTGCCGTCGAAGAGCGCCTTCTGCCAACTCATGCTCGGGGAGCTGGAGACGGTGATGTCGGGTGGCATGATGCAGTTTGTGGCGGAGCAGACGGAGTCCATCTCGCGGTGCCGGAAGAAGTATTTGATTAAGCCGACGGCACTGCTGCACTGCTTCACGAAGCTGCCGGCACTCTTTCTGCGTTTGGAGACTGTGCACAACGCACTCGCGTCCAACGTGTGCGATCGCACCGAGTACTCCTCCATCGCCCTCAGTCTGGTGGATCAGTCGTTCGATGCGCTGGACCTCATCACAAACGTGAAGTCCGCCGGAAAGGTCATGGGCGAGGGACAGCTGAACCTGCAGCATCTCGTCGCCCAGAAGGTAAATGCTGTGCTGGACGGCGTGCACGCAGACATCAAATCCCTCAAATGGGTCTTCATTCAGCAGTATCGACATCAATCATTCTTCTGCGCCTTTTACTCGACGTTACCGAGCAACTGCTTCGCGGTGGAGCTGCTGCAGGACCACTATGCCTCCGCCAAAGTAAAGCGCGACCGGTACGAGGAGCTCTACCTCACGCGCATCATTCTGGTGGGTAGTTTCCCCGTCTTCGGCGTGTTTGCAATCTCCGCGGAGGATCTGTCGAGGATCTACTCGAAGGAAGAGCTGCGGCACCACAAGGCGCTTGCGCCTGATGCGGTGGCGAAGGTGTTCAATGGGCTGGAGAAGGAACTGCGCTCCGGTGTGCGGGCGAGTGCGATGCGTATGAAGAAGCACTTCTTGCGTGACGTCGACCTCAGCGGCAACGAGGCATCCTTTCATCGCACGCTGCTGCAGCGAACCTGGCAACACTTCTCCACGCTGCTGCTGCTGAAGTTTGACTTCCTCATGGACCTCCTTACGTGGCCGGTGTACAAGGACATCACCGCGACGGTGAGCCGAGCGGAGCTTGTGGAAATGCTGGCCGCCTGCTAAGCGAAGGGCGGAGAGCCTTTTGCTGTGGGAGTTGCCCGCTGCAGCAACGCAGACGCGTTCTGCGACGGAGAACGGCTCACCGGCGGCCCGGTTGGCGTAAAGAGGATGTGAGTTTTTGCTGATCCGTCTTTGTGCAATCGAAGCGCGCGCATGGGTCCGGCCTTTTCCATTTCTTTGTTCTTGTTTGTCTTCGCTGAATGGTTGAAGCAGGCGATGAGGTGACGGGGCCGAGTTCTAAAGCGGCCCCGCTCCTACGAGGGGCAGGAGATCGGAGAGCCGTGTGGGCTGCGACGTCCGCGTAAAGCGGACGCGAAGGCGTGGAGAGGGATTAGGGTGCGTGGTGGAGGGTGAATGAAAGCAAGGGAGGTACGGCGCGGCGGTGCAGGTGTACGCCCATTGTGCTACTGAGTGCCTGGTTCACTTCGTGGGTGTACACCGCGCCCATCCTTACGTCTAGTTATTGCGGCTGCCGGTGCCCATCTTCTGATGCGTTCTGGCATCGTCTTTTTGCTTCTTTGTTTTTCGTTAGTTTGTTCACTTTGCGTTCTCGTGCTGCTTTGCTTATCCAACGAATACCTTTCTTGATGGGGCTTGCAACTCTAAAGTAGGGACGAGCGGTGGGCGTTCGCAGACCACGGCCTTATGCTCCTATGAGTCGAGTGGGCCAACGGAGTTCGCACGGAAGCGCTAATCCGGGTGCCCAGTTGCCCTTGCTTCTTTTGAAACTAGGTGTTAAGCACTGCTAGTCACGTGGTTTTGCTTTGGGTACTGTGCCCCCTGCCCTGCACCATGGCTCCCCCCTGTGTGTGTGGTGTAGCGACAGCGCTTCACTCAAGTTCCTCCGTGCTGCCTCCCCGTGATCTCGATGTGTTTTTCCTTCTTACGATGTTGTTGGCTTGTTGCTTTGTTGTCTCCATTCCCCAACCTTCTCTGCGTTCCAGCATCGTGCTGGGCACACAAGCTTTCACAGCTGCACTGTGACGCTTGTCTGGAAGCTCGGTGGGCGGATCCGCATCCCTGTCACTCGTTTTGACCACACACTCGCTTGTGTATGCATTTGCTTGAAGGCGATTCAAGAGGAACTGCTATTGGAGCGCCATCTGAGCCGAAGGATGCTTCACTTCACGGCCGTGTGTCGCGCTAACATGCGCATCCCAAGCGCCGATGATCTCGAGAGCAATTTGCTGATCAATCGCCTGCGGCGCTCGAAGGTGCGCAATCCCTTTTCTCTGAAGACCCTCACTGGCACCCGGCTGCAGGGCTTCGTCGCCGCCGGCGGTATCATCCTCGGCGCGGCCATCTTCTTAGGTCCGTGGATGTGGGAGGAGTATCAGGAGATGCTGGGCAACAAGTTTGTGCCCCTGCCGCCGTCGCGAATGCCGCGTATGTCGCCGGAGTGGTGGGAGAACGAGTGGCGCAAGATGAACCCGAGCTGGCGCTCCGGTGAGTCGACGCGTGACTTCTTTGTAGGCCCCTACACCTTCGTAAAGGAGCACACTGGGCGGGACTTGTCGTCCGCGATGGATTTCGTGCGCACCGCACCAAGAGGAGGATTGCCATCTAGCAGCGGAGGCCCCGGCTTTCTGGGCCGCTGTCTCGCGCTTTGCCGTCGCTCCGTTTCGAAGTCGTCGCCTGCCATGGCGACGCCTCCTGCTACTGCTTCTTCCTCATCCAAGAGCCCTCATGCTACGCAGATGTTGCTGCCGAGCGCACCGCAGATGCTTGTACCGCTCTGCGGGGACTCACCCATTCTACGTACCGCGGCTCTGCAGGGGTTCGAGGTGGACGGCGTGGACTCCTCGCAGACGGCAATACGCAGCGCGGTGGAGCGCTCCGAGGAGGGCCTGCCGGTGGAGCGCTTTCGGCAGATTCATCTGCACTGGAAGGACTTCTTCGCGCCGGAGTTGTGGGAGGGCCCGCTGAGGGGAAAGAGATATGACGTGATCTACGAGCGTCAGGGCATGACCTCGCTGAACCGGGAGCAGCGACCCGACTACGCCTACCTGCTGAAGCAGGCGCTAAAAGACGATGGACTTATCTATGTGGAGGGCATCTTCCGCACAGGCCGTGTGAAGGACAACAAGCTGCGCGGCCCGCCCTACTCGCTCTCCAAGAAGGAGCTAGAGCATCTCTTCCCGCTCGACGAAGGCTACTACGTGCGATGCGAGGAGAGGAGTGATGCGATGCAGCAGCTCAGCCGCGAGAACCGCATCCTGAGACGGGTGCCGAAGGAGCTCTACGTTACGCCCTTCCGATGCGTTGTTTTTCATGAAGCGACCGTTAACTTGGCCACTCGCGCAGAGCCGCTGCAGCACCCGGAGCCACCTGCGCTGACGCCGTCCGCCAGCGGTCTTTCGTGGTAGCGAGAGACGGAAGCGAAGAGAGAGTAAAGGAATGCGGCGCTGATGGGGACGAGCTGCCACTATCGAAAGACGAAAGAGGTCGTTTGCGGGGAGGCCGTGACTCATGAGGGTGCTGCTGGGAAGCCTTCTTTTCTTGCTGGACTGCCACAGCCATATTTCTGACGGCGCACTGAGCCGCATGGGGACGCCCCATCTTTTAACATCCACAGACATCGAGGCAAACAGCAGGTCAAGCTTCGGTGACGGCCAAGCACATGCAACGAAGCAAGAGATAGTGCCCCCGCTACCAAGTACGATGACACCCCAAAGTGCTGTAGAGTTGGGTGCACGTCTAAGTGGTTGATGATGGGCGCTCCTGTGCTCGCTCACGACCCCCTTATATCGCCGCTACTTGGATTCCCTAAGAAGAAGTGAACTCTCCTCCGCCTCCCCCTCCCTTCGTCTGCCTCCCGCAATATATGGAGAACCTCTGTTCTTCAAAGAGTGCTCTCGGATATCTACACCATCTCGGCCCTGTGTTGGCCGTGCAGAGTCTTTCACTTTCCTTTTTTCATTTGTTTGAGGTCTCTGCCAGAGTCTGCGTGTGGCGCCGCCCCCGTCGGACAGTCATCGTGGAACGGATCCCTTGTCCACGATAGACTCATAGTCGCTCTGCTGCCGCTTCACCGGCGCAATCAGCGCGGCGCCCACTACGTCTGCTTCAATTCTCCTTGTTGCTCTGCATCGTGATAATGCGCAACGTGGGCGTGCTCGGGCTGCGACTGGTCTCGCCAAGGCGGCTCGGCCTTCACGATATGGCAAGACGCGCCCCGGGCCTTGCGCTAGCGTCCACCTCCACACCTACATGCACCAATATCGCAGCAAGTCGCCATCAATCAACGTCCAACGCTGGCGGGTCTGCACCGCCGAATGCCCCCTTGCCAGTGCCCACCCACACCACCGCCGGTGACGCCCTGCACTACAGCAGCGCCGCCTCCGGCCAGTCCCCCGTCTCTTTTGGGCGGCACATCTCCGCGAATGAGCTGGCGATGCCGCAGACGCCGCGCGGATCGCATCTAGCCGCGCGGAACATCGCGACGGAGGCACTTCAGATGAAGAAGCTCCACCAAGAGCGGGGCGGCAACCCGATGCTGGCCCAGCAGGCTCGCCGCGTTCTCTTCGCCACCTCCATCAGCGGGCAGAACGTCGACGCCCGCTCCGTTGCCCTGCTGCTCAACACAGCTGTGTACTTCGGCATGGAGAGCGACGCGCGCGTAGTGCGGGAGTGCATTGACTACTGCCTCAAGAACGACAAGTTCATCTCCATGGATGTCTTGCCGATTGTCGTGACCGCCTGTGCCACGCTGAAGTCGCGTGACGCGCGAGAGGTGATTGAGATGCAGGCCGTCAAGGCAACCCGCAACGCTCGCCTTCTCGATGCAAAAGCGGTTACAAACACCATTAGCGCATTTTCAAAGACGAACATTAGCCACGAGAAGATGTACGACCTGCTCTCCCGTCGCGTTCAAAGCCTTGTCCGCGTGGGCGAGTTCGAGGCGAGCCACCTCGTCATCTTAGCCAACGCCTTCTCTCGGCTTCGCTTTCGTGACCGGTATGTCTTTGGTGCTATCGCGCGCAGGGCCATGTCGCTGCGGGAGCGCGTGACGGTGAATGAGCTCGTGCCGTTGATCGCCGCCTTTTCCAAGGCTGGGCTGAAGGATGCGAAGCTGAGCAAGCGCTTCGCCGGCAAAGCGATGGAGTACGTGGACCAAATGAATGCGGAGCAGGTCTCGCTGATGTTCCAGGCCTTTGCCAACTTTGGAATCCGCTACGACCAGCTTTTTGGCGTGCTGACCAACCGTGCGGTGGAGCTGATTGACGAGTTCAACGCACAGTATATCAGCGTCACCCTCTCCGCCTTTCAGCGTATCGGGATCAACAACCCGGAACTCTTTGATAACTTGGCCGAGCGTGCCCTGGCCGTCGTGCAGGACCATGACGCACGTGACATCTCCCTCACCGTCACGGCCCTTGCTCACTTCGGGCTCAAGGACGAGGAGCTCTTTAAGCGTCTCGCTTCGCACGCTGCCTCCATCGCTGATCAGTTTGACGCCACGGGCCTGGTCAACACGATCCACGCGTTTGCGCGCACCTTCTTCTTGCAGGAGGACATGGTGGTGGCGCTGTCGGAGCGGAGTGTCTACGTGTGTCGACACCTAGACTCGAACCAGGCGCGGCGCTTGCTGTGGTCGCTCGCGAAGTTTCAGGTGAGGGATTTGCGTATCTTGACGCCTGTTGTTAATCGCTGTTTGGCGCTGCATCAAGACTTCTTTGCGGACCCGATGGGCGGCGAGGAGATCGAAGAGATCTTCGATTTCTTCGGGTCCGACTTCTGCCCCCCGCTTTATCAGTTGTACATGTCTCGCGGCTCCAGTATTCCATAGAGAGACAAGGTGAGGGACCTTCATACATTCATTGGAGCAACCGCTCCTCTTGTATCGTGTGTGGGGGAGTGAGAGCTGGGGCGTCTCAGCGCCCGACGTGGGTGCTGTCTCTCCCTTTTGCTGTCCGCTTACTCGTCCTTGACGCGCCGAAAGCATCCACGAAGCAGCGGCGGCCAGCGTCCCTCCCTTCCCATCCTGCAGGTGATCCTCCACGGAGACACGGGCGTCGCGCACGCTGCTCACCTGTTCGTCTTCACATCTCCACTTTCTTTTGTTTTCCTTATGCGATGATTTGTGTGGTGGTGGCTGTCGGTGTCGTTGCAGCACCTTCTTCCTTTGTTTTGAGTGCTGCGAGGTGCGTTGCGTGTGTGCCAGCGAGCTGCCGGCCAAAGCGTTTTCTTCATATCAGATGAAAAGCTAAGTAAACAAGCGTTTGGTCAGTGTCTGGTAGCGGGAAGCCAGGGACGTATGCCAGGCTGTGGCGTCCCTGCCTCATCAGCCTGGCCGTCTGCAGTCGAGAAGCTCAGAGAAAATGCATCAGCGGTTGCTTTGTTGTCGTTTTGCCGTCTCGCGCCCCGCCTTTCCTCCTTTTATTTGTGGAAGTTCGAGCAGGCTCTGCGCCGATACGCATCAGAAGCGCAAGTGATGCGTGCATGCGCTGTTGAGCGCCCACAGCGGCGATGAAGGGCCGCAGCAGACGGCGAGTTGCATTGATGTGCTTAAAAGCCTCTTCTGCCTCCACATCGGCGATTCCCGCTCTTCTCTTCTCTTCTGACAATGGTGTCCCCCACCATACACCCACCCACCCACACACACACACACGCCCTCTTCTTCCGCGTCATCAGTGAATCCGCTTGCAACCTCAAACGCTTGCCACAGTTGAGCCTCGTCCTTTCCACACTGAGCTGTTCACGTGCCTGCCGCTGTTGCCTACACGAGCGCGACCCAGTGATGGAGCCCAACGAAGGCGAATCGAAGAAGAACGCCTCTGTGCGGCAGCTGCTGCGGCAGCAACGTGAGCTGCAGGAGAAACGCAAATTTGGCTTGGCGCCTCTGGCCGTCGATACGGAGACGCACCAAGAGATTAGCCCCAACATCCCCGAGTTCATCTCACGCGCTCCGTGGTACTACGGCGCCTCAGGCCCCACCTTGGCGCATCAGCGGAAGCAGGGCGGGAGCGGTAGCGGCGGCGATGCGCAGGCCTCCGACGAGGTTCTGCACGACGCGGTGACTCAAATTGTCGTCAAGGGGCAGGCAACGCGCTTCACAGCCGGCGCGTGCAAGAACTGCGGGTCGCGCACGCACAAGACAAAGGAGTGCTTCCAGGCGAAGAAGAAGGTGGGGAGCGTCTACACGAATAAAGTGACGGGAGTGGACATGGAAACGCAGCAGGAGTCGAAGACGTACGCGCAGAAGCGCGATCGCTTTGTGGGCGAAGTCGGCATCGACTTGATGCGGGCAGTGCGACAGGATGGAGGAAACGCAGACGATAGCGACGATCCCACAACAGCCAGCGGGTCCGCTGGTCCGGCTGCCAAGCAGCACCGCCTGGAGGACGTCTTCGGCGCCCGCACCGCCCAGCACGGCGGCGTTGAGGTGAAGGAGCTGCCCAAGTACCTCTACAACTTGGAGCTGCAGGACGGCCTCTTCTTCGACCCCAAAACGGGCTCCATGCGGGCCAATCCGAACGCAGCGGACAACACGAAGGCCTTCCAAGGTGACTTGGAGCGTTACCGTTCGGGTGAGTACTACGATTACATCGAGTCCCAGTACCGGTTCCTGACCGGGCAGTCCAAGTCGTTTGTGGACTTCGAGTTCGATGAAGCGATGAGACGGGCTCGTGCGCAGGTGGAGGGCAGCGCCAAGGAAGTCACGGCGCATGCGAAGTCAGAGACCGCACAGGACGTGCTGCTGCGGTCGCTCTACGGTACGGGCAGAGCAGACGCACCGGCGGACAACGCTCCCACTGCGAGTGATGAAGCCGAAGAACCCGCCACGATGCGCTCTTCTTCTTCGCCTCCGGCGACGGCAGTTGGGAAGATGCCCGCAAATGCATCGGCTGCCCCAGAAGTTTCCGGCTCGCTGGTCAAGGCGGCATCCGCGACGTGGGTGTCAACACGCAACGGCCACGCTGACGTTTACGGCAGTTACTTCGATCCACAGAGCTTTCGATGGGGATACGCGTGCTGCGCAGCTACGGCGAAGGACACTCCTGGATGTACAGGGAAGTAAGCAAAGTGAGAGGTCAGAGTTTGATTTCATATTCGTGTAGCGGTGCGTGCACCGGTGGAGCGGGCGCTTCTCGCATTTTCTTCTCTTTCTGCTCTGATCGTCTTGGCGGCCCCACCCGCCTTCTTCGTGCGTGCAGCGAAGACATCGTTGCGTCTCTGCACACTTGCCAACTTCTCCTCTTCTCACGTGCCGCTGCTCAGAGCGGAACAAACGCAAAAAGGAAAGCGAGGTAGGGCGGCCCCCTCCCTTCTTTTGTTTTAGACGCGTGTTGGCTTTGCTTCTGCCGACACTGAACCTCGCCTGCTTCGCGCTTCGCGCTTCCTGTTCCCTCCCCCCTCCCCCACCGTGTTGAGCGTTGCAATGGCAGTGCTGTACCCCGGCCCGGCGGCACTCCAACACCAACGAGCGTGCACTTCACCCGAAACTTTCGCGTCTCTTCTCCTTCTCCTCTGGTGCAATGCACCACGTGGCGAGCGGGGTGTCTCACACGCCATGCGCGTTGCACTGGTCTCAGAGAATCGTCTCTGTCTTCTCAACACCGCTTTAAAGGGCTCCGTGCATTCAGCGTCTATTTGACTGTAGGATCACACAACACTAATCAAAACATAACGACACGAATCGGCGTGTTGCAGGTCTTCTTCGTTCGTGCACATCGAAGATCGCCGACAGGCGGTGCCGCCGAAAGAGCAACGGATCTCCCACTACCCTCCAGTCCTACGCACACAAAGAGAGAAGATGCTTGCTGCGGCTGCCACCACACCGTCGCCCACGTCGGCCGAGGGGAAGAGCACCGATACGGCTGTGCCCCCCGCCGCCAGCGCTTGCTCTGTGAATGCCTTACAGAGGCGCTTCGAGGAGGAGCAGTTAGCCACGACGGTGCCGTGGCTCTCTGTCGAGGTCGCCCGCCGCCGCATCAGCCGCTACCTCAAGCCCACCATCATCATCAAAGGCCGCCGTATTCCTGACACGGAGGTGCAGACGCACTACAAGTGCGATCACATGCGCCGTACGGGCTCCTACAAGGAGCGTGGGGCGGTGAACGCGCTGCTCTGTCTGTCAAAGGACAAGCAGCAGAAGGGCGTGATCGCTGCCTCGGCCGGCAACCACGCGCAGGCGCTCGCCTATCACGGTGGCAAGCTGGGTATCCCAGTCGTCGTGGTGATGCCGGTGAATGCCCCGATCGTGAAACGTGAGAACTGCATTAACTTCGGTGCCAAGGTGATTTTGTTTGGCAAGGACTTCAACGCGGCGAAGGCGGAGGCCCTGCGCATCGCGGAGCGGGATCGGCTGACCTACGTGAACGGCTACGACGACCCGGCCGTGATTGCGGGCGCCGGCACCTGCGGTCTGGAAATCTTGGATCAGCTGCCGGACGTGGACGCCATCGTGGTGCCGGTGGGCGGCGGTGGTCTGCTGGGCGGCATCGCCCTCGCCGTGAAGAAGTTGAACCCCAACGTGCTGCTGATTGGCGTAGAGTCCGAGCGCTGCGCCAACGTGACGGCCGCGTTGAAGGCCGGCAAGCCCGTCTACACCCCTGTTGGTGCGGGCGGTACGGTAGCGGATGGCCTGGCCGTGAACATCGTGGGCTCCAACGCCTTCCAGCTCATCCGCAACTACGTGGATGAGGTGATCACCGTGTCGGAGGCCAGCATCACCCGCGCCATTCTGCACCTACTGGAGGTGGAGAAGATGATGGTGGAGGGCGGCGGGGCCACGGGATTGGCCGCTCTCATGTCCGGCAAGCTGAGCGAGAAGCTAAAGGGAAAGAGAGTGGTCACGGTGATTACGGGGGGTAACATAGACATCACAGTGCTCGGCCGCGTCATCAACCACGGACTCTACGCCTCTGGCCGCCTGCATATGTTCGACGTGGCGATCTCCAACCGCGTCGGCGGCCTCGCGGCATTTACGAAGGCTCTCGCCAAAACCGGAGCATCCGTCAAGGCTTTGTCGCAGGAGACGCCGCTGGTGAACGACATCAACGTGACGACGCTTCACATGGAGGTGGAGACAACGGACGATGAGCACTGGGGCGAGGTGCAGGCCGCGATGAAGGCCGGTGGCTTTGTATTGAAGCCGTTCAATGGCCAAATGTTTAACGACGTTGACTTGTCGAAGCTGTAAGTGGCAGAGAGGAGAAGGGGATGGCGCCAGCCGCCCCTTTCGTAGGTGCCGTTGATTCTACTCACTCTCCTTTACTTCTAGGTTTTCCTTTTGGGCCGTCGGTGCTGCCCCCCCCTCTCCCCACCCCCTTGTCTTGTCTCTTGCTAGCGTATTAGATGCAGCGGCGTTTCATGTAAGCAATGCTGCAGTGAAACACGGCATGGATCTTGTTTTTTCTTCTATCACCTCTGCCGCCGTCATTTGAATCCCCTTCCCTCCCCCCTCCCTTCCTGTTATCTGAAGCGACATGGCTTTGCAGCGTGGGAGCCAACTGCCTGTGTGCAGCGCACCTCCGATGGTGCCCCTGTCACCAGTGTGTGTGCGGACGACACGTGCCTTTTCCATCTTCCATCAGCTTCAAGAGAGAAATAGTCCGGAGTGTGACGCCCTCATGGTGCTGCGTAGGGGAGTGCGAGAGGTACGCGCGCGCGCACACCCACACACCCACACTCACGCGCATGTTCGTGTTGACGTAGACGTCGCCTTCACGTCTCTGGTGTTTGGGTTCTGCGTCTGCGCCTCTGCCCGGTGGGTGGCGGTGCGCGCCGCCCTCATCCCCCGCCTTCAACCTCTATCAAAATCGCAGTCTTCTTTTACGTTTGTTCCCTGGCGAATGAGGCCGCTCGTGACTTCACGTGCTCTTCCACGTGCTTTGTTTTCTTCATTTATTTCGTATCGTTCAGTCCTGACAACGCACACAGGAGTGAGAAGCTGCGAGAGACTGCGCTCGTTGTGATCATAGCGCACTGCAGGGATACGAGAAGGGAGAGGATGCCAAGCGCTTGCTATCGAGAAGCCACCCCGTTTAGGATGGCTGCTTCGTGCTACTAGCAAGCGGTTCGTGAAGCAGATTTCTTGGCACCAACGCAAAGCATAGGCGGCCCTTTCCTTTGTACCTGCATGTGTTTTAGCATCGCGGAGCCAGAACGAGAACCGCGTGGGATTGCCTTCCCTAATGGCTTACTTCACTTCTCTCTCTTTGTCTTCTACACTCTCGGGGGCACGCTTGTCGAAGGAATTGAAGCTGTTTGAGTTCACCCTTCAACGTGGGACACACACACACACACACACACCCACGCTCTCGCCTCTTCTCCCCTACAGTTCGTTGTCTGCTCGGAGCAGCGCTATTGTAGACGACCAACGGGCCTTTCCAAAACACGCTGACTCACACACGCGAGTTTTGTTGCTGCTTTCATTTTGTTTTTGGCAGACTTCGTTTTAGACCGCTGCGAGAGGCCCGAGGGTGGTGGCGAAGACGCCGGCAGTTCCTGCAAGCGCTTTACTTCTCTACTTACTTCGTCATCGTTGTGCAGCTTTGCTTCTTCAGCCCTTTTTTTTTTTCTTTGCCTGTTGGCCTCCGTCACACCTCTACCGGAACCGCAGGTGAGCGATGTTCGTCTATCTCAGCAAGCGCATTGCCATGCCCAATGGGGCGAAGATCACTTCTATCGCCTGGAGCGAGGAGCAGGGCTGGCTGGCCTGCGGGGGTGAGAAGGGCCTCCTGAAGGTGCTGAAGGTGGACGGTGGGCCGCAAGGGCAGAAGTCGGGCGGCCTCTCCTCCAACCAGTCCCTCGAGGGCCATGAAAGCACCGTGGACCTCGTCACGTGGAACCAGCAGTACTGCAAACTCACTAGTAGTGACGTCAGCGGGCGCATCATCGTGTGGATGCTGCACAAAGGGATGTGGTTTGAGGAAATGGTCAACAACCGCAACTCGAGTCGTGTGGTCGACCTCAGCTGGAACCCGTTGGGCACGAAGATCTGCATTGCGTATGAAGATGGCGCCGTCATTGTAGGCGGCGTCGAGGGCAACCGCTACTGGGGCCGCGAGCTGCCCTACGAGCTCGCTAAGGTGTGCTGGAGCGCAGATGGGCTCTTCATTCTCTTCGGCACGTCGACGGGCGATGTGTTTGTGCACGACGCTTCCAGCGGGGTGCAGCTCAGCCAGGTGAGCATCCAGTGCGAGGGAAAGGAGGAGAAGAGCCGTCTGGTTGGCTTAGCGTGGAACGCGGCGTGGGTGGAGCGTCCGGAGCCGTTGTCCACCTTCTGCGCCTGCTACATCTCCGGCAAGTTGCAGCTCATGGACAGCATCGGTGATGAGAAGCCCTACATCATGGACAGCGGGATACCAGTGCAGCACATTGCGTGGAATCCGCAGGGCACCATGATGGCAGTATCCGCCATGACTCCAACCGCCACCCCGGACTCGTCGGTCATCGTCACGCAGTTCTTCAGTAACGAGGGCATTCATCTGCGTACGCTGCGGGTGGCCGGAAAACAATGCGGTGGCATCACCTGGGAGGGCGACGGCCTGCGCGTGGCCATTGCCGTCGACTCCTCTGTGTACTTCGCCAATGTCCGGCTGGAGTATAAGTACTGCTACTTCAAGCAGACTGTTGTCTTCTCCTTCACCGTGCCAGACAAGGTGGAGGAGACCGTTATGTTTTGGAATGTGAACTCGAATGAGCGGTGGACGAAGAGCGTCCGCCGTCTGCAGTACATCAACGCGTGCGAAGACACCTGCGTGCTCATCTGCCGCCCCGATGAGACGCAGCAGCAGTCGATGATTCAGCTGGTGAACAACATCGGGAGCCCCCTTGACACGCGCTTCATTGACATCGAGCCCTACACATACAGCATGAACTCGTCTCACGTGGTCTGCTGTGGGGATGAGAACATCTACCTGTGGCAGTTCCGCGACCCGTCCGCCGCTGTTGACGCCCTCGATCCTGTCTCGATGCAGGCGAGCCGGTTGGAGAGTCACGAGCGCATTATCCATATCGACGACATCGTCCGTGGCGACACGGCGCCCATGATGAAGGCGCGCTCGGCTCTCACGAACGACCTCATCTGTGCTGTCTGCCTCAGCGAGGACTACATGTACGTCTCGCGGGAGTCCGGCACGCTGCACATCTTCCAGCTGGAGCCGTTGCAGCTCGTGTCGAAGATGATCTTCCCCTCCCGTGCGCACTCCATGGCGGCGAACTGCAACTCGACGCAGCTGTCGGTGGTGGATCTTAGCGGCATCATGAACGTCTATCGCGTTGATAAGGAGAGGTTTTCGCTGGTGCCACGCAAGGCGGAGGTCATCGAGGGCATCGAGCGCAAGGACGTGTGGAATGTGTGCTGGGCATCGGACGACCCATTCCGCTTCGCAGTGATGGAGAAGACGCGGATGTTCGTGTACGACCACGACGTGGCGGAGGAGCCCGTGCAGTCGTGTGCCAACCTCTGCAAGTTCAAGCACTTGAAGGTGCGCGCCGTGCAGTTCGACGACCTCCTCTTAGATCCGGAGCGTCCTCGAAAGGACTACGTGGTGGATTTTGAAACACAGCTGCTGCGTGACATGCAGGCGGTGCTGCGCGATGGTACGGTGAAGGCGGCCTACGAGTTTGCGGAGCAGCACAATCAAACGAAGCTGTGGGCCCTACTCGCGGAGCACGCTCTCTTTCAGCTGGACTTCACCTATGCTGAGGTTGCTTTCATCCACTGCAAGGACTACCCGGCTATTCAGTTTGTAAAGCGCGTCCGCAGCCTGGACGACCCGAAGAAGCAGCTGGCCGAGGTGAACGCCTACTACCGCCGCTTCGACGAGGCGGAGCGGCTTTACAAGGACATCGACCGTAAGGATCTCGCCCTCGATCTGCGCTACCGCCTCGGGGATTGGTTCGGCGTGGTGCGCCTCGTCCAGGAGGGCGGCGGCGATGAGGCCCTTCTCTTTAAGGCCTGGGAGAACATCGGTGACCACTACGCGGAGCGGCAGAAGTGGTCGAAGGCGTCGCAGTACTACACACAGTGCCGCAACTACCGCAAGCTGGCACGTGTGTTTTACATCATTGAGGACTTCGAGATGCTGACGCAGCTGATTTCGATGGCCGAGCATGACAAGGAGTTGATGCTGACCCTCGGCCACATGCTGCTGACGGTCGGGATGGCTGAGGAGGCCGCGGAGGCGTTTGTGGTCGCCGGTGAGCCGCGCATGGCGGTTGACGGCTGCGTGCAGGTGAACCTGTGGAACCGCGCGATCAGCCTGGCCGAGGAGAGCCGCTTAGAGGATGTCGGACAGCTGCTGGACAAGTATGCTAAGTATCTCTTGCAGCGCGAGCGGCTGACCGAGGCGATTGAGCTGTTCCGCAAGGCCAGCAAGCACGACGAGGCCGCGACGTTGCTGGCCAAGCTGGGACGCCGGGCCGCCTTGACCGACCCGCTCAAGGCGAAGAAGTTTTACGTGCTTTCCGCTTTGGAAGTGCAGAAGTACCGCACGACTGCCATCGCACTGAACCGCGACGGGGCGGAGGTCGTGTCGGAGATGCTGAACAAAGACCAGAGCGCTGTGTCGGAGCGCACGCTGGACGCCGCCTGGCGCGGGGCCGAGGCGTTCCATTTTTTTCTCATGTGCCAGCAGCAGATCCTTGACAAGAACTTCAAGGTGGCCCTCGTCCTCGCGATGCGGCTGATGGAGTACGATGACTTGGTTGCTCCTGTTGATGCCTACAGCCTCATCGCCTTGACCGCTTACCTCGCCAAGAACTTCGGCCTCTGCAGTAAGGCCTTTGCTCGGCTGGAGAACGCGGAGCGCAACGACCAGGCAGGCGGTGCTGCTGTCATGCAACTAGAGAACTTCTCGTTGGACCTCGACGTGACGCAGCGCACCATGGCGCACACGAGCGCCGGTACGGTAACGGGTGGCACAGCGGCGTCTGCCGGTGGCGGTTCCGCCTTGTCCGGCACGACGACGTCACTTCAACTGACGAACCCCGGGAAGGGTGTAGCCCGCACTTCGGCCCTCACCTACCCAACCGTGAGTCTCTGCGACCCGCCGCGGCGCTTCGCCGAGTTGGCCATGCGCATCTTTATGACACACTCACCTGTGGACACCTCAGTGGACTCCATCCCATGTCCGACGTGTGGCAGCTTCAACAAGGAGTGGGCGCAGCACTGTGTAAAGTGCCAGCAGCCCTTCAGTACCTGCATTGTCAGCGGCAGCGCCATCGTCTCGGAGGACGAGGCGTGGCAGTGCTCGGTGTGCCATCGGAAGGCAGTGGAGTCGTTGATGGACAAATACCGCAACTGCCCTCTGTGCCATACCCCAAAGAAGGGGCGCACGCGCCGCGCTCTCTAAGCCGGCGGAGCGAGGGCGTAGGCGGCGCCTGTGCGTCCTTCTCTTCTGCTTCAGTGTTTAGCGGCTCTCGGTGCACCTGCCGTGGATGTCGTGCGTTTGTTTCCCCCCTTCTCCATTTTTTTCTCCTTTCCATTGATGTTTAGCCCGCACCTGTTGACGATGTAGTTGAGCGCTATGAAGCGGGGTCGTCTCTCTTCTTTTTCGATGCATGAAATCAATGGGCGGTGTGCGTGCTCCGTCAACGGCGAGCAGTTCGGCCCGCAATGCTCGTGCTTCTAGCAGCGCTTGCCGACCTGACGTCTGAGGGGGTGTGAGCGTGCAGCTCGTTGCCCCCTGTGCGCGTGGAGGCTGTACACCATTTTGGTGCGTTGGTGCGACAACGTGCCGCCGTGCTTGACGTCGGCGGAGGTTTCGTTTCTCGTTGACAGAAGTAATTGCGGCTGCCTTTGTGAGGGTGGCTGAGCCCTCTGTTGTCCCGCCCCCCCTCACCCCTCCTCAATATCATGGAGGCATGCACTCTCAAGTCGCCATTTCTACGCTCCCAACTGTATTTGCCCACTTCCCCTTCGTGCGCCGTGCAGCGAACGTCAGCGGTGCTCACAGTCACATGCACACCCTCACACACCTGAACGTTTAGACATTTGGAGGTCGACGGTTGCCGCCGAACTCGCCCAGCGTTTTCATTTGCTTTACTTTCGAAGGTCCTTCCCGCCGCTCCGATTGTGACGACGCACTCGCACATCGTGCTTCTCTTCCTGGCACTGCGGATCACCAGTCGGAGGGTTGCGTGCAAGGGGACCAACAACTGGATTGTATTTTGCTTTCCTTGTGAATCGTGGTAGTACACAGCTTTTTTTTTTTAGGAGTAGCACGTACAGCAAAGAAGCAGAGGTATCACAGCGACCATGTTCCGCCGCACAGCCCGCCGTCTATCGAGCCTCTCCAGTTTCACGGGCATTGAGGTGGAGCCCTACACGGCCAAGTCAGCCTTTCTCTTTGGTTTCATCGCGTCTGTTGCGTTCCTGTCTGTGTACGCTGTGAAAGAGACGAAGAAGGCGGGCCCGATAGAGCTGCCACCGGAGCTGGAGGCGCAGCGTCAGCGACACAATGACCCGCGCCGCCCGCCGTGGCCGCTGCTGCACCAACGCGTGGTGCTCCTGCGCGAAGGCAAGGGCGCGCCAGAGGATATCGCTCTTCTGTGGGAGCAGACAAAGCACTACTACCCGGCAGACTGGCTGATCCCGCTGGAGCTGACGCAGGTGCTCAAGTATTCAAGTGGGACGTATTTGCAAACGTACGTTGAGGACCCGGAGGAGATGCGCAAGGAGGTGCTGCTGCAACTGCTTAATGTGAAGTACGGACGCGTGTCGGATCCGAATGGCGGCCGCGTGAACAAAGACGTGGAGGAAGTTATTTCGATGGCGGTGGACGACTTGGAGCACATGGATCTGAACCCGTCAGCGGATGCGGTGCTGATCCCCACACACACGTGATCTCTTTGCTTGTCTTATGAGGCGATAGTGGCCTTTCCATTCTCTTCCTTTTATTGGTTTCCCCATCACGCATGCGCGGACGCAGATTGCCGCTGTTGTTGTTGTGTGTTGCCGGCAAGCCTCCATTAGCGCAGAGCGCATTCCGAGGTGCACACTGGGTCTCCTTCCACGGCAGTGGAGGAGAGGGTGAAGCCAGTAGTGATGGCTCTGCAACGCCTTTAAAAAGGGAGCGGCGGATTCGTGAAGCACGTGACGAAGGCCCGCTGCCCTTAAAATCTTCCAATGGATGAAGGGGGACCGCGCTCCCACTGCTTTCCAAAGCCAAGGCCGCTTTCTTTGCCAGCTGCGGGTGACTGCTCGGGGAGCACCGTGGCGGCTTCTCTATGCGCGTTCGCATGCCTTCTGGAGGGCGACCACCAATGCTCTCCACCACCCTTCTGCCGCCTTCTCTTCGTTTCTCACTCCCCGTGGTGTGTGTGGCGTGCACTTCCTCACAGCTCTTTGCATTCGATGCGTTCAGTGCTGTTAGCACTCCTCTCGTACTCTCTGCTGTTCTCTGTTGTTTTCACAGTTCGCCGTTGTCAACATGCCTCCGAAGAAGGCCACGCCTAAGCTGGCTGCCAAGGTCTCTCCCAAGGTGGCTGCCAAGGTCTCTCTAAAGGTGGCTGCCAAGGCCACGCCTAAGCTGGCTGCCAAGGTCTCTCCCAAGGTGGCTGCCAAGGTCTCTCCCAAGGTGGCTGCCAAGGTCTCTCTAAAGGTGGCTGCCAAGGTCTCTCCCAAGCTGGCTGCCAAGGTCTCTCCCAAAGCATCGAAGGCTACCAGCAAGCCCGCAGCAATGAAGGCAGCGATGAAGGTGTCCGCAGTGCCGGCCCCCGCTCCGGCTCCCGCCAGTACCCCCGCTGCGATCACCAAGAGTGTGTCAGAGAAATTTATCAAGAAGGGAAAGGGCGTCGTTGATCCGTACTTCGCGAAGGCCAGCACCTGCCGCGTGGTCGAAGACGACGGCTTGGTGTGGCAGTGCACCCTCAACCAAACCAACGTGGGCAGCAACAACAACAAGTTTTACGTCATTCAGCTATTGAAGGATGAGGTGTCACCGCTGTTTTACGTCTTTACGCGGTGGGGCCGCGTGGGTGTCCCCGGGCAGCAGGCAACGGAGCCGGTGTCCAACTTGATCCTCGCCAAGTCGGCGTTCCGGGCGAAGTTTCGGGCGAAGACGTGCAACGACTTTGCGACCCCGAACTTCAAAAAGTTTGCAGGCAAGTATCAGTTGATGGACATCGACTACGGGTCAGATGACGATGCTGATGCTGATACGGAGGGCGACGATGAACAGGCGAGGAAGAAGCCGAAGACGGAGGCGCCGGCGCCACCGAAGTCGAAGCTGCCGAGGGAGGTTCAGGAGCTCATCCCCATGATCAGCAGTCTGTCGGCCATGTCCAACACGCTACGCGAGCTCGAGATTGATACGAGGCGCATGCCCCTCGGCAAAATCTCAAAGGGGCAAATTAAAAGCGCCTACGGTGCCCTTCAGAAGATCGAGAAGGAGCTGAAGAAGAAGAGCCCCAACGTGGAGGCGGCCACCAGCGAATTCTATACCCTCATCCCGCACGACTTCGGCTTCCGCCGGCCGCCGCTCATCAACACTGTGATGATGCTGAAGGAGAAAATTGAGATGCTCGACACGCTCTCTCAGCTCGAAGTCAGCTCCAACCTGCTTAGCCAGGAGTCGCCGTCAGAGGAGAACCCGATCGACAAGACCTACAGCGCCCTCGAGTGCGAGCTGCAGCCACTGGCCCGCACTGATGCGGAGTTCCAGCTGGTCGAGGAGTATGCGCGCAACACGGCTGGGTCGACGCACACCGCGTACACCCTCTCCGTCGACACCGTCTTCAGGGTGCATCGCAAGGGTGAGCACGAGCGCTACGAAAGCCACTCCAAGTCGATCGACAACAAACAGATGCTCTGGCACGGCAGTCGCACTACCAACTACGTGGGTATTCTTTCGCAGGGTCTGCGCATTGCCCCGAAGGAGGCCCCGTGCACCGGCTACATGTTTGGCAAGGGCATCTACCTCGCCGACACGTGCACCAAGTCCGCCAACTACTGCTGCACGTCGCGGATGAACAACACTGGACTCATGCTGCTGTGCGAGGCGGCGTTGGGCAAGCAGAAGGAGTACACGAGCTCGTGCTACATGGAGAAGGCGCAGCCGGGGTTTGACTCGACAAAGGGTGTTGGCAGGATGCATCCAAATCCGAAGGAGGCGACGACAGTGGATGGTGTGCTGTGGCCCAAGGGTCGTATGATGGAGGACAAGGCCACAAACCTTTCCTTGCTGTACCCAGAGTACATCGTGTACGATGTGGCGCAGGTGCGCATGCGGTATCTGATCAAGATGCGATTTGATTACAAGCGCTAGCCGCTGGTGATCCAGCTATTTCCCTTCTTTTTCCATTTAATATTTCTCGTTTCTAGCAAGACGCTCCGCTGCGCCTTCACAGGTTGTCAGCTGGCCCCCCGGCCCACTTCCTCGCCTTCTGCGTCTTCACTCCTTCGTCGGAGAAGCCGTCGGATCGACGCAGCGCTCTGCGCGCTTGTCTGCGCACCGGTGTTGGTGGATTTCGCTGTTTTCCTTTCTTATTTCTTTGGATGTGGCCCACGCGTGATGCTTTACTCTGCGCGGCTCCTCTCCCCACCGCATCCCTGTGGCGGATGCGTGCCACGCAGGCTGGGTTGCCAGCTGATCGACACACATGCGTGCCTCCTTCTCTTATATTTCTTATCGTTTCTTTCGATACGCGTTGAGACTCATCGTTGTTGTGCTCAACTGCGTTGTCAGCGGTGTTGCCTGAGCGCATCCGCTTGGCGCTGTTTACGAACCTCTAATGCGGAGGGACCAACAAAGATTAAGGAGGAGGCGCAGCTGGTGCGACTCTCAACGTGTTCACGCTCCCTGTCTGCTGCTCCCCACCGGCTTCGAAGGGGAGAGGCACGCAGCGGAATTCTCCGTGGGTCGAATGAGTCATCGTTGAGGCGTACATGCAATCCAATGCGAGTGGCATAGGCAAAGGGGCAACAGCAGATGAGGCCATCGCCGTCCTCCGCTGCTGCTCGTGGACTCTGCTTAGTTGCGTATGAAGCCGGGGCACCAGCACTGCTGTGGCATCTAGAAGGGTGCTTCATGATTTCTCTTTGCTTGGCTTCTCTGCTCTTCACTGTGCTTTGAAATGCGTCTTCTTTATGGAGCCCGCACCACACATGCGACAGAAGGTGGCCAAGCACACGACGAGTGCGTACTCCTATCCCACTGCCTGGACGTGACGCCTCCGCGCTGTGCTGCCTCACGCTGGGCTTTCATCACGTTTACGATGACGTCCCTCATTCTGCGCCGCGATCTCTCGCTGGAGGTGCCGAGACTGCTCGTGGGCACCGTTCAGCCGTATCAGACCCTCGCTGGACCCGCCCTAACGACGTCGTTTCTCCACCAACCCGAGCTCCTGCCTTTCCAGTCCGCACCCTTCTTCCACGCCGCGATAGCCCCGCTGTACTTCCACACGCTGCTGCACACGCTGGCCGAGTTTGCCGAGACGCCACGCACGGCGCATCAAAGCCACGTGAAGCTGCTACATGCACCCAAGGCAAACTTCTGGCAGTCTGTCGGCACCCTGAACTGCTTCTACTACTCCGTACACAACACTGCCTTCAACACCCGTTCGCCGCAAGAAGGCGCAGGGCTTGATTTCACCGCCCTGCATCCTGCGATGGGCGCCGTCGAGCTTGCGCGACCGTCTCACCGAGAAGAGAGCGATGTGAAGCTCACCCTCTTCAACGGCGATCATCAGCCCATCGCCTCGATGCTCATGACTGGACCAAAGGAAAGGCCACGTGCTCACGCAGACGGCACTGGCGGCGGCGCATCTTCTCCCCCCCAACACTCACAGCAGCGACGGACACCGCTGCCCTTCCAATCACCCCCTGCAAGGCCGTCCGATTACGAAACGTTGTCCTTCATTGGGGAGGGCTCGAGTTCGCCTGGCGTCTCTGCGGTGGTGATTGGGGGATCGCAGGTGCACGGCGGCCTTTACGGTGATGTTGTGTCAATAGGCGCCGGCCAAGGCTACGCGCACCGCGCCTGCTACTGGATCGACGACACCGCTGATGCTTCCACAGCACAGACGGAAGCAGGGAAGTCAGAGAGGGAAGCGTGCGAGGGGAGCGAAGAGACAGCTACGGGAGTCCATACCGCCATGCCACCGTGGCTGCTGTACGACTGCGTGCAGCGTTTCTTCTACCGCCTGCATCGCCGCCGTTTCTTTGGAGATAACGCGGCCATCACGCCGGCAGCCGGGTGGCGTCTCTCCGCTCATCACGTAGTTCAGGTAGACGATGCGGTGCTGGGCCTGCCGTTGGAGGTTGTTTGCGCTGCCCCCCGCGTAGACCCGCGCTACCGCCTGCCTCCGTGGCGCTCTCAGCTGGGCTTGCCGGAGGTGAGCGGCGCCGACGTGCCCTGCGTTTCGCTGCGTTGTGAGTTACGGCAGAGCGGGCGGGTGATCTCAACTGGTGTGTACTTCTTTTGCCGTTGGACGTGATGATGTGTGGCGGCTACGCTGACAGCACCGATGCCTGCGGCATTTCCCACAACCGTCTGTGCCACGAGTCGCTCGATGTGATCTTCACAGCAAATCCATGAAATCCTGCGATGCCGAGCGCAGTCGCTGCTACACAGCGGTGCCAACGGACACTACAATAAGCGGTGAAACGCGTGGACGCCGTTATCATCTACCGCAGGTGGAAAGCATAGGACGCCCAGAGAACAACTGAAAAATAAAGGCCAGATCTACTCGCATTTCTACATGTTGACGGTGGGTTGCCAGTTGCGCTTGCGCTATCGATGCAAGCAGCTCGAACTCGAAAACTGAATCGAGTGTTTCTCTTTCATCATCGCACTGCTGCGACTTCTGATTGTCTTTGCATATTCCCCCCTCTACGTACCTCCTCACCTTCACCCACCTTACCTCTTATCTTGCTTTCACGGTTTCCTTCGCGCACATCGGAGCTGCACGCAGGGTGTATCGCTCGTCGTTGCTTTGAAGCACTTGGGGAGCATCACTCACAGCTCCTTTTATATCATTTCTTACTTTCAACTTCCTTAGTGTTTACTGTTCGGTGCTTTGTTGTCTTGATTGCTATGAAGCCGCATGCACGCAGACGGAGTAGCTCATAAACATCACTAGCTTGTGCTTGGTTTACGTGAACGAGGAGATATAGAAGCAGCCCTGTGGGTGCTGGTGCTTGCGGACTTCACTTTGTGCAAGGTCCCCTCTCTGTGTAGACGTGCACGTCTGCTGTTTGTAGTGCAGCTGAGGACTTTGAAGGGCTCCACACGTTCAGCCCTTTCTTGTTTTCCCCCAGCCGCTTTCCTCATCATTCACTCATTCATTCATTTGTTATTCGGGAGCTCAAAGCGTCGCGGCGAGAGCCATCGCGGACTCCCCGGGCTCTACGCCCCCCCCCCCCCCGTCGTCGCTTTCGCCTGCAATTCAGTTGTTCTTCTCCGTGTTGTCTTCCTTTGTCTTTTTTGGATGCATTCATGGAAGAGTGAGCGGAGTGGAGGTGTGATCTAGGCGATTTGCTTTGCTTCTTGCTGGTTTTCTCTCTGTACTTGCTCTAAACCCTCGGGAGCTAGCGTCCAGCGTTGAGCGGGTTGTCTCCATCTATTCGCAGTTGCCCCCCCCCCCCC
>LJSK01000129.1:52713-68581 GCA_001299535.1 Leptomonas seymouri
CCCCCCCCCCAATCAAGCGGCGCAGGAGGCCATCCCTCTCAAGCTCGATATTTTAGTTTTGCGTGTTCTTTGGACGATGCAAGTACGCTGGTAAAACGCGAAACAACATCCCCCATCTGTCTTTACTTCGCACGTCTTCAGCTCCCTCAAAGTGTGGAAGGCAGGGAGGGAGCCGCTGTGTCGCAGTCCCCGGGTGCGCTGGTGCGTCGCCTGTTGGAACTCTCTTTGCTTCCGTCTGCTGATTCCGTTTATTCATTTCCTTTTGCTTATTAGTCATGCCGAAGCCGAAGAAAGGCGGCGGTCGCGGCACTGTCGTGAAGAACTTGTGGGATATCTCCGAGCTGCAGGCTGCCCCGCCCAGAAGCTACGTGCGGCCCGCCAACACCGCCGCGACATACCGCCATCCACGGCCAGTGCGTCACGTCAACGCTGCCGTATTAAAGCGGGCCTTCATGCTTCAAAATTTTCAATTTATTCTTCGTGGGGATCTCCTGTCGATCAACTCTTCTCAAGGACTCCCGCAGGGGCAACGGAAGCTGATCGAGTGTATTCAGTCGAGCGACAGCATTGTGCCGTGGGAGACGGTGCACTCGGTGGTGATGCGCACGACGCCTGACGAGTTCCAGTGCCCCATCTGCATGGAGATGCCGATCGCACCGCGCATTACGGAGTGCGGCCACGTCTACTGTTTGCCATGTATTCTTCAGTACATGAGCCGGCAGAGGGCTGCCGGGGCGCCGCGGGTCTGCCCCATGTGCCACGACCAGCTCACGCTCTACACCTTGCGGCCCTGTGTCCTGCAGCCCGTGCTGCCGCTCAAAGTTGGAATGCAGGTGCGCTTTGACCTCTTCAAACGCCAGCGTCACTCATGTGTGCTGCGCCGCTACGACGATCCATTCCTGACGAGGCCCCTGCCACCTCCGCAGGGGGGTGGGCGGCCCACCATCGACCTCCCCAACTTCATGGAACCCAGCTCCTATCAGAGCCGCTACGTGATGACCACGGATGCCTATGAGGCGAATCAGCGCTGCGCCGACGGGGCGAGCATCTCAGAGCGGATGCGTGAGCTGGAGGTGGAGGGCGCCGTCCAGCCGCTGAGCGAGTCTGACGCCGAAGTGTCGAAGTTTTTGTTAGAGGCGTTAAACGAAGTCACGAAGGAGCCGAAGGCACTGGCGCCGTCTTTGGTGCGTAACTCGCCTCCCATGGCCCCGCGTCCCGCTCCGAAGGGGGCGGGTGGAGACGATGCCGCTTACTTAGAGCTGTATGCGGAGGGGGAAGGCCAGCCGTTCTACCTGCACATGCTCACCGTCAAGATGCTGAAGTATGACGCCAAGCTGCGCTGCACCACGCTGCCGGACACCGTCACCGGCACCATTGAAGAGATCACCACAATGGAGCAAACCGAGGAGACGCGGCAGATCTACAAAGTTTTTTCTCACGTTCCGCTGCACGGCACCATCAAGCTGTGCGTGCTAAACATAGAGACGATGCTGCTGCCGGAGACCCGCGCGGCTTTCGCTTCGACGGTGCGCAAGATGGCGAATGAGCGGGCGCAACGGCGGTACCACGACGACCTGGTGGCGAACGAAGATACTTCTTGGAAGCAGTACCTCCACAAGTACAGCGGACGCCAACACGGCGGGGGTGGGGGTGGCGTGGGCACCTCAAGCTTTTCCCCTGACACGGCCCCCTCCGACTTCTCCATTGATACAGAGAGTCTTCCGTATTTACACCTGCCCTCTGCCAGCTCGGCCGGCAGCGACCACGGGCTGCCGCCCAACACCCTCGACACGCGCCAGCGAGCCACGAAGCGGCAGGAGTTGCAGCCTCTTTTCGACTCCGCCGCCCCGCGTGATGACGCCGGCGTGCGGACCAGCACCGCTGTTTCGTCGCTTCTGACGCCGACCACGAATACCTCCAGCAACGCTGGTGGCAGCTGCTGGGCCCAAGGCAGTGCGGCGAGGCTGTTTGCGAAGCATGCGAAGGTGGAGGGGCCAGCGCCCACCTGGGGCGGGCACGAGTTCCGTGCCAAGCCGTAGTGCCCCATAGATACAATCGACGGCTCATAAATATAAAAAGAGTTACTACAGACGAGCAGCGATGTATGCGAGAAGTGCGAGCGAGCGTAGTGGGACTGCGCGGGCTCTCTGTTCTTGGATGTTGAACATGTGCGTTTGATGTTGTGGCTCTCTTAAACCTTTCGTGGTGCGCGGCTGCACGCGTTGTGTTGGATGGCACTGTGTGTGTTACGTTGTGGAGGCTCTCCGGTGTTCACGTTGTTATTATCTGGAAGGAGGGGAAGTGGAGTCAAAAACGTCATGTACAAATCGCAAACTCCGTGATGTGCCGGGCAGTGATCCTGTGGGCTGCCGCTGTCAAGCCCAGCCGTCGTAGGCGAGTGTGCATTGAAGACCGACGCTGCTTGTGAAGAAGGCGTGGAGCCCTTCACGCGCACGACTCTTCCCAGAAGAAGAAGCGAGAGCTGCGTGCGAGGACCCTCGCCTTTTGTTTTATGCTTTCTGGTCTCCGTCCTGCATGCATGGAGACCGCACGCCGTGAGCATCGCCCCCACAGCATCGTGTGACTGCGCCGCCTTCATTTGCTTGCTCTCCTCATTGCTGCCCTCCGCGTCCTTCTTGTGTTTTCCATTCCTTCAGTTGCCCATACGCAAAGCTGTAGCCTCTGCGCGAAGCGACGCGGCACCCGCACTCACAGCTCGTGCTTTGGTGCTGGAGAATTTTCCTCATAGACGGTGCGCTACGCGTGCTCAACTGCGGGGCTTCCCACTCTGCGGACGGCTGCGTCACGTCCATTGCCAATAGAGCTCCCTTGAAAAAGAGAATCAGCATACGGCGTGTCGCCCGTTGTGCGGTTCTATATCTGCCGTGCGAGAGACACTCATAGAACAAGCAACTGTCCACGAGGTGGTTGCGTGGCCCATAGCACCGACTACATAAACATCATCTTATTGACTTACAGAGGCGTATAGCAGCAGTAGATGTGGCGCTCCGAGAAGAATACGTTTGTGCGTACCACACCAGCATCGTTGGATACGCAGTACAGCATGGAGGGATCGGCTCTCCCATCCCCGCCGCTACCCTCCGACTGTTTCGGCAAGAGGTGGTTCCACGTGCCGGGTAGCAGCCAGAGAGCCGCACCGCCTCTGCCGGATGGCTTAGTGTCTTCTTCGCTGGAGGCCTCCTCCTCTCCCTCCATGCTCTGCACATCTTCGTTGCCCGCACCTCAACACACGTACGTACGAGACACATGGAGGAGTGGGGGACCCACCAGGGAATCCTTCGAACAGCGGGAGGTACACACGCAAGGGGTGCAGCAGGGCATGCTGCCCAGCGCGCTCCGCATGGGTGCGACTGCCCTCACCACCAGCGATGAAATCAGTAGTCTTCTACGCCAGTACCGCGACGAGAATTGCCGGCTGCGCGAGCAGCTCAGAGCAAAAGAATTACAAGAGGCGCACCTCATGTCGAAGATGGAGGAGTTGAGCCGCAGATATGCCCTGCTGCAGCTCGAGTGCCAGCGCGCTTCACGCGACCCGGATGTGATGGGCATGCTGACGGAGGTGGATGAGAACACGCCTGTGTGGGCGCCAATGGCGGCGTGTGCACCTCCACAGAAGGCTCTTCCACAGCTGGCGCAGAAAGAGGAAGAAGTTCGGCTGCTGCAGGTGGCGGTGCGCGAGTTGGAAGGCCGAGTGGAGGCGTATCGTGAGGCTCTACAGCGTGCCCGTGCTTTCCACGGCGCGCCGGACGCCTCTGAACCGCCGCAAAGCGGCGAAGCGGCACTTCACAACGGCACCCACTGCAGTAGTGGGGCTCCCGCTTCACTGCATGCACTTCTCCTCCAGTCGCTCAGCACTGCTGACTATCTGGTAAAGGTCTTCAACGCCCTCCAGCACTGCCAGCACACTCGCCACAGCGACGACGGCAGCTGCGTCGCACTCAGCAGCAGCTCTTGTCCACGAAATCGTCAAGAGTGCACTCTGCGGTGCCTACAAGCGGCCATGAAGGGCGTTGACCTTCCGCCTGATCTGCGGGATCTGGCCGACGGGCCCGAGAATAATACGATGGCCGCCAACGTCGAGGCTGCCTTGGCGGTGCGGGAGGAGCTGACGTACTGCGAGACCGTGGCCGTGCGCTTAGCGGCTGTGCTGCTCGGTCGGCAGGGAGGAGCGGTGGAGCCGCTGGCGGCGGAGAGCGCGGACGTTGCTGCTGCGGCTTCATCGCCCCCTCTACGGACAAATGCAAAAGTTGCCGAGGATGAACGAATGGAAGACGTGAATGAGGAGGCGAGGCGATCAGAGACGCTTGCAGAGGCCGCGATTTCGGAATCATCGACTTTCAGTGCCATCCCTGCGAGGTCTCCACGCACCAACACCTCGCGGTGCCGCCCAGACGTGGAAGACTGCGAGGTGCAGTGACGGGATTCAGCGGCAACGCCTCCCGCAATCGTGCTTGCGTGCTTGTGCCTTGAGGCTTCGTGCGGTGCGCGGTATTAAGACTGGCAGCAGCTTAAGACGCTGTGCGTTTCTCGTTTCGCAGCGTTCCCATCTCCCAGTCCGTTGAATCGGGCCATGTGTTTTCAGCAGTTCCGTTATGCAGCCGGCTTTACGAACGCGACCTGCGTCATTCCGTGGTGCTCCCCTGCCGTATCTATGCGATCAGCGGAAGATCACTAAAGGGTTACAGCTACTCATCTCTGCTACGCATGTAGGCAACACCGAAGGTGCCTGCCGAGGCCGCTGCTGTTGTTCACTTGCTGCCGCGCTATCGGCTCCTGACATGTTGTCGGCTGAGCGCATCAGCGACGTTTTCTTTTCTCTGCTGAACTGCGGCCTCGATGCCGCAGCACCGAAGGGGGAATGCGCAATGCTGTGAGCGCACTCCACAACTCTCTCTTTTCGTCTCCCCTCCCCCTTTCGCTTGCATTCATTCGCCGATCTGCCTTGCTCGGCTGCTGCTCGCCTCCTTCATCAACTCTCAACTCTCTTTGCCCGTTGCCGGCAGTGCCTCGGAGAACATTCCCCTCTCTCTGTCTTTAGCATTGCACCACTGTTGTGTGCGACGCAGCTTCATATCGCATACTCCCCACCACACACCCATACGAAGGGCAGATCATGTCTCAGCAGCTCGCTTTTCACAACCTCTCGAACGAGGCGATCAAGTCGATGGCCCCTAGCGAGGCCCTCCAGAAGCACCTCGAGAACGCCCAGCTCGCGCACCGTGTGTGTGTGGCCAAGGCCCTCAAGGCCAACGAGCCACCGGTCGAGAAGTGTGCGCTGACGTGGGGTGAAGTGGTGATGCGCTACAATCAGTGGACCGAGTACCGCCCGCCGTTCCAGGACAGCGAGGCGCAGAAGAAGTACTCCAAGTTCTGGACGAAGAAGCGCCAGCTCGCCGATGACAACAACCCGTTTAAGGCGTAAAAGGAAAGAAGCGTGACGAGTGGTTCCACAGAGGGTGGCCGGACCCTTCGCCGGATGGGAGATGCCACGACGCACGAAGGGGGCGGCAGCGGAGAGCAGTCGAGTCCGCATGTTTTCTTTCTTTCTGGGGACTCATCTGCAATGATGATGTTCAGTGCACGCCTCTATGCGTTTCTCATAGTGAGGTACCGTACTCCGTGCTCTCTTCTTCTTATTAATCCCGCTCCCGCACATGCCTCTCTTCTTTGCTTCTTTGTTTTGTATCACCTAACTGTAGTTGGAGCACGCATTCTGTCAGACACACAATGCGTGCACACGTGTACATTGAACTCTGCATGTCTCCCCCACTCCCTGTCGTCTGCACTCTTCCGGTCCCCTGATCGGAGTTGGTCCAGCGCTGGATTGGCGTACTCCAACAGGTCGGAGGAGAGAAGGTTGGTGAAGACGTCGGGATGGAGAATGGGAGAGGGCAGAGAGGCAAAGTTGTTTGCCCAGAACGCTGTGTGTGTGTGGGTGTGGGGCTCCGCCCAAGTAGCGTGTCTTATGATTAGGAAGAAATGAAAGGACCAAAGAGGAAACAGACAACCGTGTGCCTCGTCTTTGATAAGACGATTTGAATAGCGAAGACCTCATCGAGCGTTCTCCTTCATTTCTGTGGCGACACAGAGAGCACCTGTGAGGGAGAAGCAAAACGCGTTGAGAGCGCCAACTCCACCTGCATGCCATCGAAGTTGGCCATGCAGCAAGTCTTAGAGCAAGCGCTCCCCCCCCCCCCGCAAACCGAGCCGTTGTGGAGGCGGCCTTCAGTCACGACTGGCTGCATCCACCCTGGGCTTTCGTTTGCCTTCTGTTTTGCACTTCCACCTCACACTCACGCTGCTTTACCATTCCTCCTCTTCTCTAAGTTTTTATCGCCCATCAGGCGGACGTAGCCGTACACTTGCAGCTACACTCGCGCCATCAGAACTGCAGCGCTGTGCTATTGCAGCCTTCGAGGTGAAGAGAGACCGTTCGTACAACGGATCAGGCGGCGAGTGGCGATTCATCTCTCTCTTGCCTTGCTGCAACCAAGCCGCTGTCGGCGGCCTCGCTTCACACGTGTTCAGTGCACACGAGGGAGTTCCAGTGGCTTCTTCACTCATCCACTATGGCGGCTCCTCTTGCTTCGTGCAGCCCTCCATCGACGGCTTGGGGCCGCTTTTTCATTGTGGTGTGGGCGGCAGATCGCGAAAGGCCACTCTACGCGTGTGCGTCTCACACCCCGCCCTCCGCCCCCTCGACACAACTGGAGGACAGCACGCCCCCCGTTAACGTCGTCGCGTTGTACCGCTTCTTCTCCTCGCTCGCGCTGCTCTCGGCTGCCCCACCGGGGGAGAACGCCGAGCCCACTGCCGTGCACGCCTCTCTCACTTCTTCCACCGTCCCGGGGGTGCGGCTGGGCGGAGGTAGCGCGGACGGCGCTTCTCTTCCGTGCGCCTTTGCGGCCACTCCTCTGTGTTGTGTGGCCGTTCTCGCAGCGACAGCGACAGCGGCGGCGGGGGTTCCGCCCGCTGCGTCGCAGGACTTTTTGAAGTGGGTTGCAGTGGGCGTGCTGGAGTCGCTGCAGCCTGCCGCATGGCAGGGCGGGCCCACAGCTCTCCATGTCAGTGGCGCCCCACCACCGTATCGGAGTTTCTTCTACCTACCCCCTCACACGCATCCGGACTTGGCAGCTCGGCTGGCCCACGTTTGGAAGCAGGAGAGGGCCAAAGCGCAGGTCGCTGCTGCGGCGATGGAGACGTACGGCGCACGTGAGGTTCTCGCAGAGACGCACAGCGCCTCCCTACTAAAGACATTTGTGGATGCAGCGCAACGGAGAGGTGAGGACGACGATGTGGCGCCTGTCGCGACAGCAGTGCAGACGTATCTCACGCGCTGGTGGCTGCCCTTTGCTCGTGCGCCCCTTGGGAGTTCACTCCCGCCACAACTCGTCGGGTACTTCTCTGTTGTTAGCGCACCCCCACCTGCTGCTGAACGGCTAACGCCCGCACCATTCACTGCTACAGTGGCACTCCCACCGCTCACCTGCCTTCCGCAATACGCAGCTGCAATTCAGCTTCTCTCATCATCCTGCCACGAGCACCAGCGAGGTGGCCTGCTCATGGAAGATGAGGGCATCACTGCTGTTGTTGTACGCCTGCATAGCACCGCAGCGTTGGTGGCCCTGGACACCGGCATCGTGCTGGCAGAAGGTGTAAGAGTGTTTCAGGTGTCTCATGTGTGCCATCGTAAGCACCGCCGCTACTTCGGCGATAGAGGCAATGATGGTGGCGATGGGCAGCTCTGCCGCATTTCTATGCTGCGCCACGGGAGTGCGGCCTGCATGGTGCGTGACAACTCGTCATTGTGGTCCGAGGAGGTGCTGCGTGAGATGTGGTAGTCGCTGCACGCGGTAGTGCCCATCTTCTCTCTGCGTATGTGCGCCGTGTACGTGTGTGTCTGTGCCCGTGTGTAGGTGTGCACTGCTGATGCTGCGTAGCAAAGCACCAGACATCATCTATGAAAGCAACGGCATCAGGCTGTGTGAAGCACGGCTGAATGGCTGTGGAGCGCATCTCTCGCTGGTGAGTTTCCTCTCTTTGCGTGGTGCGTGTGGCTCGGTGTGGCGCTCCGCTGCCCTCTGCCTCTCTAATCACCTTCGCTCTCCGCAGCCGCCTGCTCCTGACGCCCTCATCCCTTACCCCTGTCTCTCTCCATCTCTGTGCGTTGCGATGCAGTGACATTCGCCTGCGCTCTCTTCCCAAGTACTCTTCTTCCAACTACCCTGGCTACTTTCCCCATAGCCGCCAGCATGACGAAACTGACTGCTGTGTGCCGAGGCGTGTCGAGAGCAATTGATAAGCAGACATGCGAGCTGACGTGCATCGAGCGCCAACCGATCTCGCTTGCTGTGGTGGAGGAGCAACACCAGGCGTACGTGCAGATGTTCCGCGACATGATTGCGGAGGGCTACAACATCGCGCTGATCGAGCTGCCTGCGCTGAACGACCTGCCGGACTCAATGTTCGTGGAGGACGTTGCGATGCTCTATAATAGTTGCGCCGTGATCACGCGGCCTGGTGCGCCGTCGCGCCGCCCGGAGGTAGACCCGATCGTGGAGACGGTCAAGAGGCTGCGCCCGGACAGCTACCGCATCCAGGAGCCCGGCACTGTGGACGGCGGTGACGTGCTGTACGTTGCGAACTCGAAGTATGTGTTCGTGGGCAAGTCAACACGGTCGAACGACGCCGCATACGAGCAGATGAAGGCGTACCTGGGCAGGCATGGGCTGGAGTGCGTGCAGTGCGTGGTGAGGGGGTGCCTGCACCTGAAATCTGCGGTGAGCGCTGTGTCGGAGGACACGGTACTGGTTAACCCTGAGTGGGTTGACGCTTCGATCTTCACACTCCGCGGGCTCAAAGTGATTGAGGTGGACCCCAAGGAGCCCGACAGCGCGAACGTGCTCGGTTTCTCCGCGGAGAGGCACGGCAAGGCGCTGCGGACGATCGTCTCGCCTGCTGCCTTCACCGGCACTGCCGCGCGCATCGCAGAGTACGCAGCGGAGGAGACGAGGGCTGGCCGCCCGACGCGTCATCTCTTGCTGAAGGTGGACGAGATCGCCAAGGCGGAGGGTGCGCTGACGTGCTGCTCGCTGCTGAGCTACAGCGCCTAATTCAACGCATCCGCACAGAGGTGCTCTTCTCTTCCCCGTCACCTTCATTGCTTTTTATTCCGTTTTCGTAGCCGATCACGCTGCACGCACGCCCACGTGCGTCGCCGTTGCCTGCGTTCGCCACTTCTTATGCCGCCCTCCACTTTCTGCGAGCAGTCTTCCACCGCTTCGTCGACACGCAATCCGGGGTGCTTGCGAGGCGCTGCGGCTCTCTGAGGTCGCCCAGCTGCGTTTTCCGTGTTCCACGCATCTCTGCTCGCAGTACCCGCCGGCAGGGTGGGGCGGAGGACGTGCGCCTCTCTTCATTCTCGCCCCCCCCCTCCTCCCCCCCGCCCTTGGCGAGGCAGCAGGAGATCCACGTGCTGCCACGTAAACCGTGGAGACACCGCGAGCCGCTGCGGGCGGCTAAGGGGGGCTGCTGTATGGACGATGCGTAGCGGCAGCGTGCCGTGTGATGGGGGACGCCCAGGCGGGGGCACATGCGGCGGGTCGGACGCCTTTTCTTCCTATTTTTTTTTGTTTCCTTGTGCTAGCGGTTTTTGACGGCGCGCCAGCTTTGAAAGGAGTTTTGTAACTCCGCCATGGCTCACGCGAAGCAGCGGACGGCATGCCCGTGACGTTCCTGCATCTTATTCACTCTCAAGAAGGACAGGCGTACGCACCGAGTGGAGCTATGCTCTTCCCTTAAGGCGCTCGTACGCCCGTTGACGCCACAGGTGTCGTCCCTCGTGAAGCCTTCTTTGCGATTCCTGTTGCCCACCTACTATTCTGAAAGGCTAGAGAAATGACGCTGCTATCACAACAGAGGGCTGCAACGAGATTTTGAGAAGGGCCTACAGAATTGTCGTGTCGCCTTCATTTGAGTACGGACATTTGCCTACTCTTGAGCGGCATGCTGTGCCTTCTTGTACGTTAGGCAGCCATTTCGGTGGTGGGTGGTGCGCTCTATCTACCCGTTGATGGTGCTTCATCGCCTCGTACCGCTGCCCTTTTCATTGACATCTCACTGCATGATGAGCAACAGTACCTTCATCTTCATCTGCTTGGATACCTTGTGCTACCTTCTCTTCTCGCTTCTTTCATAAACGGATAAGCATGGCTGCAATTGCTCCCAAGGGGCGTTCTTTGTTTAAACGCGTGCTGTGGGTTGCTACGGGAGTTGGTGAGCGGCTTTGCACTACATCGAGGCCTTCACATCGTAAGCCGCAGCGCCAGCGAGACGGTGGTGACTTGCTTTGCTATTGCATCTGTTCATAGCTATCGGCACTTCACTGCTTCTCGTTTCTTGTAATAAGGGTTTGACCTCTTCTGTGCTCCGCAGCATCCCTCTTTTGCTTTTATTAAGTGCTTCTGCTCCCGCCCTTTCTTTTCTCGCAAGCCGCACCTCTGCTGTACCACGCAGCAGTTGGCTCCTCGTTGCCCTCTCTCTCGGCTCGTCGTGCCTATATTTCGCTGTGCTGCTTCCGCAGTGCTGTAGTGCACCTCCCCAGTGGCTCTCTGCTGCGTGTCACAGCAGACATTGGGCGAGTGAGCGCTATTACCGAGCCGACCCATGCATCTTTTCTTCTTATGCTCTGGCATTTCTTTTGTGTTCTTCATTTGCATGTATCACAGGGTGGACGCTGACAACGTTGCCGTTGGGTGACTTCACGCAGTCCATTTCTCTTTCTTTTCTTAATTCGGCTGACGCACGCCCTCGCCTGCGTGAGCGTCATTTCACATTTTCTTGCTTCAGCTGCTTCACACAACGGTGCTTTAATCCGCTGCTCCGCTCCTTTCGTGGATAATTATGCAGAGTGACGAGGTATTCACTGCAGATGCTCTTCCCGCTGACGAGGGAGTGGACAGTCTGGACGTCCTGGCGGACGTTGATTTGCCGAAGCAGGCCAGCACGGCTGACACGACGATGGCTCTTTTCGCTGTGCCCTGGGCCCTGTGCACCATGTGCCTCATCGCCGTTATATTGTATGTGAACGTGCACAACTTCTCCGTGGATGGCGCACTCGCAGCGGCGACACAAGCGGAGAGTGTTGCCGGCGCCGTCTCCACCTCCCATGGCGACACTGCCCGCTATGTGCTGCTCGCCGTGAGCGTTGTAGCCTTTCTCCTGCACCTAGGGCTTTCCCTTCTCCTTTTCTTTAGGGCGTACTGCATCCTGCTGAGGGTCAGCGCATCATTCGTGCACCTCTCCCTCATGTTCGAAATGCTTCGCAACCTGCGCTGCGGGATCTTCTTCTACGTAGATTCTGTGCAGCGTGCACGGTGCTTGGCAGAGTGCGAGCGGTACTGGGTAATGCCCTTCTCACCATTTAGGGAGGTCAACGCCGTGGAGGAGGCCCTCAACGCTGTCAGCCTTCGTATGTCGGCACAGCAGGATGACGTGGGTCGGCAGACTGTTGGCAACGAAGGTAGCGTACCCACGTCGCACACATCTCCTTCCATCTCCAGCTCTTTCCAACGCAGCTTCTTACGCTCACTTTCTCTCTCCCACGCGTCCCAGCAGTCCACCGCGGCGGCGGACGTGGCGGCGTATCGGCGGAGCAGCGCCATGCGTGACAGCATCGCCATCAGCCATCTCTGTGCGGACTCGTTGTTGCCGTACTCCGGCAGGGCCAGGGTGGTCTCGCCGGGACTTGAGCTGTCCATGGGCCCCCTCGCTGCCTCGGCGCAATCCCTCTCCACTACTGAGTGCGCCATTGGTGCGCGTCCCTTCGGCCTGACTCTGCGCCGCCGTCACGTGGCGCTGCTGCAGGTGTCGTTCCTCTCCTACCGCCAGCTGGTGCAAGGAGGCTCGGAGGCGGAGGCGGTGGTGCACATCACAAATAAGTTTCTCTCCGCTATTCTCCTATGCGTGCGACGCTATAACGCCCACGTCGTCGAGCTCTTCAACGACTCCGCGATTATGACGTGGAATGGCTTTGTGGAGAGCCCCGGCGACTATGTGCAAACCTGTGCGCAGTGTGGGTGCTGGCTCTATCAACACTTTCTGCACAGCGTTAAAGAGGAAGAGAGCGGTGCCTTCTTCAGTCTAGCCGGGTATGCGGGTCACGTTGTATGCGGCACCACGAGTGAGCATTCGTATGTGCTACACAGCAAGGCGGTGACGGTGCTGCGTGAGCTGCCCTCGCTGCTCGAGCAGCGTTACTGCAAATACGTCTGGCTCGGTACGTCTCCGCCCCCCATAAAGCAGGACGGGCTACCTTGCATAAAGTGGGGTTCCATCCTCGCTGAACATGGCGTCGCTCTCGATCTTTACGTAGTGGGTGCGCCGCCCGACGATCCAAAGTGGGACGACGTGCAGCAGCAGCCGCGGGTCTGGCACGCGCCAGGATGGAAAATCTTTGGGGAGGAGAGCGCCTTTGCGTCAGAGGCATACAATGCGTCGTCCAGCGGTGTGTCAGCGACGAAGGAAGAGTGCGGCGACGCCGAGAACGCAGAAAGACTCACGAGCACCGTTGCTTTCGTTGAGAACACGTCCACCACCATCGCGGGCAGCATTGGTCCCCCGCCACTCGAGACGTTTTACGATCACAACAACAGTCTCTATCAGCTATCTAATGTTATTTTAGGAGAGTCGAAGTCGAGTGTCGTGCGTCTCGCCCTCTCCCACAACGGCACCCTCGTTGCCGTGAAGGAGATCACCATTGAGCACGGCGATGTGAGCGCGATGCGGCGCCGCCGCTACCAGCGAGAGAAGCGCATCATAGTGGCGCAGGGCGATCGACAGCAGTGGATGAACGAAGTTCGTATTATGGAAAAGCTGCACCATACTTGCGTCGTGGGCTACATCTCCTTTCAAGAGACACACAACAAGCTTCGCATCGTTATGGAGTACGTTGGTGGTGGCAACCTCCTCCAGTTTGTGGCGCAAAACACAAAGGAAGGGGTGCGGCGGCCGCCTGTAGAGGTGCTGCTGCGAAGTGTGTTGGAGGGCATTGACTTCCTGCATCGACACGACATTCTCCACGGCGACATCAAACCGCAGAATGTGCTCGTGCCGGACTCGGGCCCATGCAAAATTGCTGACTTCGGCATCTCGCGACGCGCTTCGCACGCCTCCACGCACCCGATCGAGGGCACGCCGTTTTACATGGCCCCGGAGGCCACACGTGGGCAGGCGACTACCGCATCCGACATCTGGAGCTTTGGCATTATGATGGCGGAGGTGCTGACTGGGCACCGACCCTATGACCCAAGCGTTTCAGATTCGTATTTGGTGACACAATTCATGCTTGGCGGCGACGTGGAGCGTCGCCTCATCACTCCTCTGGAGCCCGCCGCTCATGATGTGTTCCTCGCGTGCACGCAGTACGACCCCGCCATGCGCAAAACCGCTAGCGAGCTTCTCCAGATGCCCTACTTTAGGGGAAAGACGAAGACTGCATCAGGCAACACACAGCAGCAGTGCTGATCGTCCACTTCTCCGTACATGCACGAAGGGCTGTGCGTGTGGTTCTCATGAAGCAAACACGCACTGCACCCCTCGCTGAGGGAGAGCGCTTTCACCACCTGTATGGCTGTTCTTACTGGAATTTGCTGGTTGACGTTGTCCATTGGGCTGCCGCAGCACTGGCTTGCTCCTTCTTCTTTATTTATTTTTGGCGATGCTGTGACTTCTTATTTTCATGGATTCTCAGCGCCTCTCCATTTCATTTCAGTGTATTGCTTCCTCCGAGTGATTCATTTGCAACACCACGATGCGTGGCTTGCAGAGCGCCAATCAATTAGCTCATGTAAACGGTGCTACATGAATCCCGCCACGTGCTGTATACACACCTTGTCATGGGCATCGACATCTTGGTTCGTCGTTACTTCAGTTTTTATTTTTTGTGGAAACAGGCTGTTGCAAAGTTACGCATGGAGAATGCGATAGATGGGCTGGCTCACTTTGCAGTGAATAAAGCGGCATTTGTTGAATGAGTGGGCGCGCCAGAGGTGCAGTCCCCTTCACCAAAGCGCCTCGTCCTTCTCTTTACCGTCTCCACCGAGTGGCAGACGACGGGGGGAGGCGCCCGTTCACTCAAACCACTGCAATGTCGTTTTCCGTACACGTATTGCCTTTTACACGTGACAGTGCTCTTTGATGGATGTGGAGCAATCGCTACTAGTTCTCATGCTGCCGGTGGTGCGCAGTGACTGCGGGGTGACAGTGCAGCTACCGACCAGCGAGATGGAGGTAGCACACCTTACGTAGCTAGAGAACTTCTCCACGTTCATCATTTGCAGCACCTGCGCCACTCGGTGACCAACCAATGTAGCATACAATCGGTGGGTAATGTGGTGAGCTGCTCGATGCTCACTGATCTCATCATTTACGACAGTCAACCACTGCAAACGTTCTTGGATCTCGCCGGCACACCGCGTCTTGAGCGCGTTTCGACGCGCAATGATTGTATGCCCAATGTAAATAGCCTCGAACCTTGTCCACCACTCACACAGCTCGAATTGTGCGGAACCAGCCATTTGGCGGGCGCTTGGTAACTTGCTGGATCCACCAGCCTGCGGCTTTTAAACATCAGTGTTACAGAGGTGGCGGACACACACTTTCTTATTGCTTCCCTATAGCTCCGACAGCAGCCCTTCGCGTGGCAGCCAGCGCTGGGCTCTTCTTCTCTTACGACTTTTCATATCCTCTTCTCCTCCGTGGTGACTGCCACTAACCCTCTCTGAGGACTCGAATGGCGCCTGGGCCTATTTGCTCCGGCTGCTGGCGTACGCTTTCATTGGGGCTTCGGCTCTTTATCTTAGTGCGGTGCGTTGATAGCACCACTGCATGACGTCTGTGAGCTGGTGGGCGAATGCAGTGCAATTTCAGCAGTTGGTAAGTGATGTTTCTCTTTTTTTTTGCTTTCGTCACGTAAGTGCTGCTAAAGACACTCTGTGCCAGGCCCATGAGGTCTTTAACGTTTATTCTTCATTTCGTTCTCTACAGTGTTTTTTCGAGGGCGCGGTTGGGCTGCTATCACGCTGTTGCAACACTCGTGGGTGGCCGAGTGACGTGTACGGCTCCGTAGCGCCACTCCTCGTGCCGTTGTCGCTTCAGGGATAACGATGGCTGATCCCCTCTGTTTCTGTCGTCAACCTTTTACAAGTGTGTGGTATACATACGCTTTGCGCACCGTCCCATAGACCAAAGCGCCAAGTTGCGTAAAGCAAGTTTTCTTTTGGAGGCGCTGTCGCTTGCGGGAAGCTGGCCGGTGTAGCCGTGGGCGAGGAGGGACGTGCTCTGTGTTTTTCTCTCCGCATCGAATACATGGTGACTGAGCTTGTGAACAGACAAAAGACTGTTGAGATGAAAAGTGCAAGGGCACCGTCGAACATACCCTCGCACGGGCCGAGATGACCCAGCCCAATCACATGCCAAGCGTGTGCTTCCTCGCGGTGTCTCTCCCTCCGCGTGAATGATGCGAGCAAATGATGGCATTCGGCTGCTGCTGACCGGCAAGGTGTGTCACCGCGCTCGCTGTTCACGGCAACAGGGCCTCCCCATTCCTCCTCCCTCCGATCCTTGTCTTCTTTCGTATCGCATATCCGCTCTGCTACAACACGCACTGCCTTTGCGATGGCTTCGCTCGCAGGCTGAATGCGCAACAGGCTCTGCAGTCACTCAGCCGGTGTGATTTCAGGGTACACTGGGAAGCGACAGGGCTACTGTCGATGTGGGCGCTTATCCCGAGGCGGTTAGGGTTCTGGATGTGGTAACTCTGCGTGCTTGTGTTTGTGTTTGTGTGGTT
>LJSK01000130.1:327-10500 GCA_001299535.1 Leptomonas seymouri
TGTGTGTACGTGTGTGTGTGTGTGTGTGTATGTATGCGTGTGTTTGTTTGTGTTTGCGTTCGCTATCTCTCTCAAAAGAGAAAGAAACTCGGCTATTACTTCTTCAGTGTATAGCGGTTAGCCAGGGGCACCTTTCCTTTCTGTTGGCGAGGAATGCGCAAATTTCAGTGGGGTTGTACTGCCCTTTAAGCTGTACTGCAACCCTCCTTTTCTAAATGGAGATTTACCTGTTAACGCTGGCTTCTGCTGGAGGCCCGTTGTGCTCCCTGTTCACGTCCTCATCGTCGGCAAACAAAACCACTAAGATATATGTCTTTCAAGAGGAAAGGAAAGTGCTAGCATGAAACCAATGCGTTGGGTTAAATACGCTTGTCATCACCCCCTTCAAAATTTGTTTTCGGACGAAACCCCACACCCGCTGCTGAGCATTAAAGCGGACAAAAAAAAAAGGGTGGGATCACTCTTTTTCTCAAGCTGCTCTTTCCCAACTCGGGCCGGCTATCGGAACCTCTTTAAGCACTTTGTTGAGTATGAAGGCAGCAACACTATGCTTCATGTATTCTGTTATTGTTGCTTCTTCCGCAGCTTTTTTTTCTTAAGTTTTGCCGTCACAGAAGTACCGTCGTGGCTTCGCAGTGCAGTCATTTCGCTGGACCGATCTCTGCCTTCTTCACTCTTCCATGCTTCGCCTCCTTTTTCTTTTCTTCAGAATTTCGAAAGCACGCAGTTCGACCGTGTCAGGTTAGCATACCCTTAACACACCTGCATCCACATATGAAACCGTCAGGACCCTTTTCCTCCTCCCAATTGTCGGGGCCGGACACTATTGCACCGGGCAGCGAGAAGGTGCTCCCGGATGACGAAGCAAACCGCTCGAGACGAGTCACCCTCAACACCAACAGTGCGAAGTCACCGCGGAGCGTCCACTTTAATGCTCCTGCCAAAAAGGGCGGAGAGGAGAAGGGCACTCGGTGCAGCAACGCTATCAGTACCAGCGGCTCGTTTCTTGTTGCGGATCACGACGTCGGTGGACTGTTGCCCCATGTCGCAAGCCCCCAACAGAGACAGGAAGAATTCCCACCTTTTCAACTCACCCGCGAAGATGTTGAGGCGGCCTTTGAATTTCTCGACGTCAACGGCAGCGGCGTATTGACGATGGCGAGTTTGAAGCAGCGCCTCTCCGCCTTTTACCCGCAAATGACGAGTAAGGAGTGCAAATTTCTGATTGAAGACCCCAGCGGGAGCAACAGCGGTGGCGGTGGCAATCTGGCCGGCAACACGGATCTATCAACTACGAGCAAGGGCGTTGCCTCGCCGTTCTCGATGGACGGGCCGAAGACCGATGGTGCACACTCGCACAGCACCAGCGCTAATGCACCGTCCGCGAAGTCGACTGCTAACGAGTCCTTTGGTGTCAGCAACAACAGCGCTGCGCATGTAGAAAGATTAACGTCTGCTGGAGAGCATGCAGCAGAGCACAATACATATAGCTCACATGCATACGGTAACCGTGCCGGGCTGGAAGTAGATCAGCTCTGGGACCTCATTCAATCCTTTCAGCAGCTGCAGCGAAGCATCGGTGCACGCGGGAGCACGTCAGATGGAGCGTACCGGCCGGCCACCAGCGGGGGCTCACACAGCCACGGCAGCCGTAATGGTGGAGACTTTTCCCACGAGTCGGGCCCGACGGCCTCCCTCCACGGTGTCCGTGTCAGCAGCGCCAACAGCGAGATCGGGTTCGATGCTGTGAGCGAAGCGTTCCGCGTCTATGACCCGCGCAACACGCATTACGTAGAGAAGGAGGTACTGTCGCGCATTATGGCACAAATCGGATTTGGAGAGCTGAACGAAGAGGACTTGGCGTTGCTGGTGGGCACCGCTGACTTCGATGGTGATGGGCATATCAGTCTGGACGACTTTCGGCGGCTGGTAAACATGAAGGGCCGTTTTAAGAAGACTTAATCACCGCACAGGTGGGGAAAAAGAGGGTTCGAAGGCCCGCTTTTTGCGGGCGGTGGAAAGCGGTGAAACAACCCATCGCGTTACACCCGTTTCTGCTAACTTCTGTTATGCTGATGTAAATAGGAAGTATTTTTTTTTTGTGTGTGTGTGCCTTCTTACTGATTGTCCATGTAGCTATTTATTGTTATTACTTTTCTTTGTGTGTGTTTGTATGTGCGTGTGCGTGTTATGCATCCTGGAACTATCATGGAACACGGTGAATGAAGTGATCGAGCTCATGGTGTTGATGTGCACTCAGTGTCTTTTGTAGCATGTGGTATTTGCTCACCAAAATGCTTGATAGTATTCTGGAGATCACACATCTTTATGTGTAGGTGTAGGCTTTTCCCCCTTCTTTCAACTTAAGGTACATGTGCTTCTACATGCGTGCATTTTGCACACCCCGAACACCATCCTGCTTTACGTGTTGACTTCACTTTGCTTGCTGCTTGTTCGAATATGCATTGCCTCTGCTCGGGGTGAGTGCCCCACACCCCATCTTCATTTCAGCTATATCTCTCTTTTTCCCTCCTGTCCTTCACTCGTCGTCTGTCCTGGTCGTTTGTTATTATTATTATTATTGCTGCCCCCCCCACCCGCTGAGATTTTCAAATACGCGCACACACAGAACCCTCAAAAAAAATAATAGAACTCAGAAAAGAGCTTTTATCCTTATCAGTATTATATATTCCCAGCAACAAGAAAAAAAAAACTAAAAGATTAATCTTTTGCCTTCACTTCGGCGATGTCCAACATTGAAGACACCACCGCCGTACACATGCACAGCGCCGCGGCCGTGGAAGGCGAGAGCACCATGCAGATTCTGAACATGTACCCCGGCCACCTCCACCTCCTGCCGCAGACCCCACAGCTGCACTTCCTCTTCACCGTCATCCGAAACGTTGAGACACAGCGCACCGACTTCGTCTTCTATTCGGAGCGCATTATGCGCCTGATCCTCGAGGCGGCGCTGTGCATGATTCCTGTAGAGCCTTGCAATGTAATCACCCCGACCGGTGCGGTGTACAAGGGCGTCCGCCCTGATCAGCGCGGCATCATTGGTGTGTCCATCATGCGCGCCGGCGAGTCGATGGAGCGCGTACTACGTGAGATGTGCCGCGGCGTGCGCATTGGCAAGATCCTCGTCCAGCGCGATGAGGCGAGCGCTGACAAGGGCCCGGATAGCCGCTTCAGCTATAGCAAGATGCCAAAGGACGTTGCGAGCCGCCGCGTGCTGCTGCTGGACCCGATGTGCGCCACCGGCGGTAGCGCCATCAAGGCAACAGAAATTCTGATCAATGAGTACGGCGTGCGAGAGGAGAACATCATTTTCCTGAATCTGGTCGCTGCGCCGACGGGTATCAAGAAGTACCTTGGCCGCTTCCCCAAGATCCAGATTGTGACGGCTGCGATTGACGACGATCTGGATGAGAACATGTACATCCTGCCCGGCCTCGGCGACTTCGGTGACCGCTACTTCGGCACCATCGCTGACTAAGTGGTGTGAACAACAACAAAAAGCGTCATCTCGTTTGCACAGAGGCGTTGCTGTGGGAGGTGATTGCTGGCTTCCTCTCACCCCTTTTTCCTTCTGGGGTCAACATGCGGTGATTTTGGTGGCTCTAATACCTCCATGAAAGCATTAACAGAACGGGCATGAGAGTTCTCGTTGCAGGCCTTCGAAGCGAGGAAGGAAAGTAATCTGAGATAATTTTTGGCGGAGATAAAAAAAAAAAACTGGAGAGACAACGGCATTTGAGACAACACCTTCAACGGACTGCTCTGGCTGAAGGGATGGATGTAGGAAACCTGTATCACTGATGGCTTCTCAAAAGCATATATATATATATATATATATATATTCCCTCACCTCATTGCATATTGAAAAGCCCCTATGCTTAAGACATGCTCTAGAGGCAGTATCGCTCGAGGTTTTTCTTTCTTCGGGTTCCTCTCCTGAGTGTGGCCTCGATTTGCCATTGAAGCTGCGGTGCACTGCGCGGCACAAAAAGTGGATTTTGTGCCCATTAATGAAAGGTGCGTATGCCGCGGCAGGGATCAGCTTACCTTCGTTTCATGTTTTTTTTTTTTCTTCACATAACTGATTTGTTCTTGCATGATGTTCAAATTTATATAATGCTGTTCTTTCCGCGTGTTTGTGCTCTTCGTAAAAAAAAAAAGAAAAAAATGATTATATATACACTGTTTCTTCTTCCGTATCGATCTGATTCTTTGGCTACATCGTGAATTGGAAAAGAAATCATTTCTTATGTTTTCACTTCTTCGATGCGAGTGTGCGTATCTCTAAGTCAATAGAAAACGTAGTTTTCAAACATCAAGGATATGCTCTCTCGTTTAGTTAATTTTTTTTTTCGCTCACCTCTTCTGTGCGATGGAGGGTAGAAAAGAAATAAGAAATAAGAAAAAAATACATCTGCCAGTAAAAGAAAAAAGCGATGTCGAAAAGCCATTTGTGTTTTCGTCGAACGTTGTGCTGTCATTTGCTGTCGGGAAGCACACAACAACAAAGAAAGACCTTTACAACGGGTACAGTGAGTCGTTCTCCCTCAACGTACATCCCTCATAGCGCGCTCTATTCGCCTGCCCTTTAACTTCAAGAAGGCTTAAAAAGGAAAATCAAGGCGCGCATCAACGGTATCCATTGGCTTCGCCGCGTAGCGTGGCCAACCCTTGCGGATTGACGGATGCTCCAGTTTGTTCTCCATTGCCTGTAACGAGTTTCTGTTTCACTGCACAAAACCCCCTCATTGTTTCTCGAGCGCCATTTCCCCTCTCCTTGCTGAGAGGCGCATATTTTTAAGCTATTCTTTGCACCAACACACGTGCACACGCCAATTTAAGACAACGATTAAGTAATTCTTCTTTCCTTTTCGTAATTTGAAGTTATTTCGTACATCTCCTTTTGACCGTCACTCTTTTTTTTTTTTTGGAGATCTGTGTTGTCCACTGCCATGCGCACCTCCACAGCCGGCAGCGGCAAACACAGCTGCGACGGTGGCGATGATGCCAAGCCGCCGATGACGGATCAGAACTCTGGCGACCTCTACAACTTTCTCGAGGCCCTCAAACCAGCGCTCCCCACCAATGGCGGGGAGATGTCAATTGGCGAGTTGCTGCTTGAACTGAAACTGAAAATGCCAGCGATCTTCCAACAGCTGGATCAGCTTTTCGAAACGGCTCGCCATGTTTCTCGCCTAGATGAGCAAGTCGCGCTGAAGTGGAAAGAAAAAGGCAACACCGAGTATAAGAAGCGGCTGCATCAGCAGGCCATCTTTTCCTACACCAACGCCCTCCTCTGTGCGGAGAATGCCGAAACGCTTGCCGTGCTTCTGAACAACCGCAGCACCGTTTTCTTTGATCAGCATCGCTACGCCGACGCCTGCATTGACGCCGACCGTGCCGTGTCGTACAAACCCACCTACTGGAAGGCACTGACGCGCCGAGGGCGATCTCTCGTCGAGCTGGGCCTCGAGAAGCTGGGTGAGAAGGATATCGAGGCAGCAAAGCAGGAGTCACAGGAGATGGCCAACACCGCGGCAACGATGGCGAAGGTGTTTGGGGAGGCGACAAATGGAATGGCTGCGATGGCGCTGCCCCCACGTGCCCACGTGAAGGTCCCGATGCAGGTCGAGAGGTCCGCTAAAGGCCGCTTCCTGGCCGCGACGAGCGGATTATCTGAGGGCGAGGTAATGGATGAAACGCCGTACGCATTGGTGGCGCGGACGGAGACACTGCTGTCGGTGTGCTCTTACTGCCTGCAGCATTGCACCTGCCTCTACCACGGCGAGGAGTACCGCGAGCACAAGATCAAGTCGCGAGGCTTCTTCTGCAGCGCCGCGTGTGCGAAGGCCGCCTGGGAGCACTACGGCCAGCACGAGAGCAAGCACGCATTCTTTTTGTGCTGTCCCAACGACGCGCTGCTAGCCTATCGTATAATCCTCGGCATGCGTAAGTACCCGTCGCTGGCGGAGCTGACTTCGCCGGTGGAGCTCGACCCTGTCACCGGGAACGACTTCGGCGCCACGCATATTCGAACCCTCTGTGGGAGCTTCACACGCGAGCTGCAGCCCAACGCAGCCACCGGCGGCTACGAATCCCTCGTCGCGGCGATCGCCTTGTACGTTGGCGCCCTCTCCGAAGAAGAGGCGGAGCAACTGCGTAAGGCACAACGCCAGATTCTTTTGAATGCAGTGGACGTCACGTGTGTGATGCGGACTCCCCCCGCTGCCTCGAGTGTCAACAGCGGTGCGGCGCTGCTGCAAACCGATACCTACACTGCGCACCTTGGCAAGGCCTTATACGCCGTTGGCGCGCTGTTTAACCACTCATGCAATCCAAATTGCTACATTTCCTTTGAGGGAAACCCTCAGGGCTCATGTGCGAAACTGATTGTGCGCGCCACTCGGCCCATCATGGAAGGGGAAGAGCTCACAGTGGCCTATGGCGGCATCACCTGCTTCTCCTTCCACAGCATGCGTCACAGAATGCAGACGCTGCGCGACCGCTACGGCTTTTTATGCGGATGCCCCTTCTGTCGGAACCAAGTTGACGAGCCCGTGATGACGTCAGAGAAGGAAAAGTACATTCAGGCTTCCGACTACTACCAGAAGGGACGCCGTCTGGTGCGTGAGGGCGACTATGCCACGGCCGTCACCGTGCTACTGCAGAGCTACGAGATCGTAATGCGCTATATCTGCCCACCGCCAAATCCGCCACAGTGGATGCTGATTAAAACACACGACGCACTGGCACAGGCATACTTTCACTTAAAGCAGCGCGACAAGTGCGTCGAGCACCTGAAAGAGGCCCTTCGGCTTGACATTAAGATTCACCAGACTGCAAACCGCGTGGAGCTGATCAACGAGTACACGCGACTCGCCTTCCTTGCCGAGACGATGGAGGAGAAGAAGGAGAATGTGGCCAAGGCGGTGGAGCTGCTCCGTCGCTTCTATGGACGATCAAATATGCTGGACTTACAAATAGCCTATGTGGAGTCAAGTCTCAAGGTGGACTGTGACACTAGTAGCGGCGCTGCTGTTGCTAACACCGCTGCTGCCGCCGAAACAACTGCGGTGTAGCCTTGTTCTCTTTCCTTTCCATTTCTATGAGTGTGTGCTCGTTAAACCGACCGGTGGTGAAAGCACGTGTTATTGTTAGGCGGTGCGTCGGCGCGCAGACTACAAAATCAGCTATCGCGGTGCTTTTCGTCCACGGCCATCGTGAAATAAAGAAAAAAGTGGCTGTACTTGCACCGTCTTCATTTGCCCCCCTTCCTGTACGCTGGCTGGCCTTTTTTCTCCCTCCCTCGAAGAGCCGCTTCGTACAGGATGCGATTGTGAGGCTTGTGGCGCCGCTGCTATCATGCCGAACAGCTGATATAGCCGGCACACAGCCGCTTCTCGATATGAAAGAAAAAAATGATCCGAGCGGATTTCTGTTTTTTTTTTTTCTTTCCGCGGTTCTGGGAATGGATTAATGCCACGGGGGATTTGGAAGTCATCCCAACCTTTACTTCTTTCCCCCTCAACCCCCCTCCTCTGTTCTGCGCACTAGTGAAGCGGGAAAAGAAGTAACCACGGCAGTCAGGCCGCACGCAGCCTTTTTCTTTCTGTCGCCCTCCCCCCACCCCCCGACTTGGGCCTCTGATTTGCGGAGCGCCGACAGCCTCACACTGTGTCGTCGTTTTGCCTTTTTCTTTTCTCGTTTCTCGTTTGTTGGGGTTTTCATATCACCATTGCTATTTTAGACAAGCTGGAGGATGCTGTGCCGCCGTACGCTTTTCGCACTATGCGGACGTTCGCCTGTCGGCTCGCCAGTCATTTCTGCGTGTTGCAGCAGCTTCCGCTTCTGCTCCTCTGCATCTTCACCTCCCCCGCCACCACCATCAGACAAGCCGCCCACGTCCACCGCCGCCAAGGGAGCGGGCGGAGCCGCGTCTGCAACAGAGACGCAGCAGGTCAAGGAAAGCAGCAGTCCTAGCAGCAATAGCGACAGCACTACGTGCGAGGCAGCACCGCTGCCAGACAAAGCGGATGCTTCCGAATCTAGGAAAGACTCTGCAAAGGGGGATGCAAAGACCACATCCGCAGCAAGGGATGCTACGGAAAAGAAGGTGCCCAGCCCGTCCTCACCTCAGAAGCAGCTCAAAGACGTGAACCATATTTTTGCCAAGGATAGCGCGCCGCCTCGTGGGTTCGAGGCATTCTATGCGAAAAGCATCGTGTCGAAGATGCTTCCGCGGCGCAGCCCGACCGAGTCGGTGCAACGCGCATACACAATGTCGCCGCAGGAGCGCATTCTCATTGCTCAAATCGCTGCGCGGGCTCGACTGCAGCGGACGTGGCGGCACCTGGGCATCCTCTCCACGCTGCTGGCGATGCTAGTTGGGTACCGCTGGTACACGGCGCAGGCGCGGCTCGAGGCGGACGTATCGAAGTATAGCGCCGTCATCGTCGACGTCCCGGGGCACACGGCAGTCTACGTGGATGAGAAGGGCAAGTTCATCGGTGCGCGCAACTTCATTGACTACGACACATTCGAGAGACTGTGCGACCCTGACAAGGACATCCTCGTCGAGTTCAGCACCTACTACCCCTGGATCCCAATGCTGCTGCTCTGTCTGCTTCCTGTGCTTGCTGTCGTGAACGCCGGCTTCAACGGGTCGGCTCGCATGATTACGATGGCGGCGCAGGCGGAAAAGGGGCGGTTTTCCTTCAAGCGGGAGATGTCGGTGAGCACGCGGCTGAAGGACGTGGCGGGGCTGACAGAGGCGAAGCACGAGGTGGTGGAGGTGATCGACTTTCTCAAGCACCCCGACCGCTACCAGATGCTGGGTGCGAAGCTGCCGAAGGGTGTATTGCTCGATGGTCCTCCTGGTGTGGGCAAGACGCTGCTTGCGAAGGCTGTCGCAGGCGAAGCGATGGTGCCGTTTGTCAGCTGCTCCGGTAGCGAGTTTGAGGAAGTGTACGTCGGCGTTGGTGCGCAACGTGTGCGGGAGCTGTTCCGTGAGGCGCACAACTGCAAGCCGTGTGTCGTCTTCATTGATGAAATCGACGCCTTTGGACGCAAGCGCAGGTCGGATGGCAACGGTAGCTCGCGTGGTACGCTGAATGCGTTTCTCGCGGCGCTGGACGGCTTCAAGGACGCCTCGGGCATCATGGTGCTGGCGGCCACGAACCGCGCCGACATCCTCGACAACGCGCTGACCCGCTCTGGCCGCTTTGACCGTAAGATCTCGCTAGAGAAGCCGTCGTACAAGGACCGCATTGCGATTGCGATGGTGCACTTGCAGCCGCTCCACTTAGACCCCTCCTCATCTCTGCAAAACTATGCGGAGATGGTGGCGGCGCTGACGCCTGGCTGCAGTGGCGCGGACATCTTCAACGTGTGCAACGAGGCGGCCATCCAGGCTGCGCGCGAGGATAAGGAGTACGTCGGGTCGGCGCACTTCCACCTGGCAGTGGACCGGGTGCTGGTGGGGCTTGAGAAGAGTGCGGTGAAGTACACACCGCACGAGAAGGAGCGCCTGGCCTACCACGAGGCCGGCATTGTGGTGCTGAACTGGTTCCAAAGCGAGACGGACCCGGTGATCAAATCGACCATTTTGCCACGCGGCCGGCACCGCACCGGTGTGACGCAAAAGCTGCCGCAGAACATCTACATTTCGACGCAGGAGCGCTTGCTGCAGCGCATTGTCGCGTGCCTGGGCGGCTATGTTTCCGAGGAGCACTTCTTCAGCGACGTCTCGACGAGTGCCGCCGGGGATCTGCAGAAGGCGACATCGATGGCGCGCGACATGGTGTGCGTGTATGGCATGGACCCCGCTCACATTGGGCACATGGGCTTCGAGCTGGACCGCGAGGACACCCTGCAGAAGCCCTTTGGCCCGGAAAAGGAGGACGCGGTGGACATCGCGGTAGAGACGATCGTGCAATCGTGCCTGGATCGTGCGCGGGCGCTCTTGAAGGAGCACCTCAAGCATACGCGCATGATTGCGGGCTTGCTTTTGAAGCAGGAGACGTTGAACGCGCACGAGATGTGGTTCGCTCTGGGTGACCGCCCAGCAATGACCAAGGAGTTCCAGACCTATCTCGAAAGCTAGTGTGTGCCGATCTTTGAGAGAGAGCAAGCAAGCCGTTTTTTTTTTTTTTG